>JAXCGZ010015909.1:15000-27500 GCA_037179515.1 Halocaridina rubra | reverse complement strand
AGGATATATGAAGGTGTGATTGTGCCAACAGCATTGTATGGAGCAGAGACTTGGAATGCAAGAGAGAATGAAAGAAACAAGTTGAATGTAATGGAGATGAGGTGTTTGAGAGGTATGATAGGTGTATCTAGAATAGATAGAGTAAGAAATGAGGATGTCAGGCAGAGAACGGGTGTTGGAATGAAACTGTCGGATAGGTTAGATCAGAAAGTGTTGAGATGGTTTGGACACATGGAAAGGATGAGTGATGAACGATTAGTGAAGAGAGTGTGGAGTGCAGAAGTGATTGGTTTTAGGTGAAGAGGGAGACCTAGAATGAGATGGATGGATGGCGTGAAAAGAGCACTGAATGCACGTGGAATGTCAGTGGAACAGGGAAGAGTGCGTACAAGATATAGGAATGAGTGGAGGAAGATTGTGCATATATGACGCGGCCCAAAGGGATTTCTCGCACTTGCTAGCTCAGTGAACTGTGGTGGACGGGTGTGAGGGGAGATGCCATGTAATGAAGTGGTGGGGTAAACCAGCTACGGTTGCCGGTCCTCATTGTGGAATATCCTTGCCCACCTACCATGTGAAAAACCCAAGCAGGGTGGAAGGGAGGGAGATGTGGCAACCTCCCCAAGGAGCTGAGAGGAGTGGTTGAGGTGTGTATGTGGATCGTGGTAAAAGGGCGTTTCTTGGCTCGGCCACCCCCCTTACAAGGGGGAATGAGGCTTGTGTCTATGTATATATATTATTATTATTATTATCATTATTATTATTATTATTATTATTATTATTATTATTATTATATTATTATTATTATTATTATTATTATTATTATTATTATTATTATTATTATTATTATTATTATTATTATTATTATTATTATTACTGCATTAAGAGTATGATATGAAAACCTTCTGCAATAAGTGCATGACATATTGAACCACAAGTGTGATAACATACATCGAGATTTATTGCATGATTTTCAGAATTCAGGTGATTTTCCGTAAAGAGCTTCAATATCGGTGATTAAGTATGCTTAATGCATTCGTATGTGTGAATAGCTATTATTATTATCATTACTATTATTATTATTTTTATTATTATTATTATTATTATTATTATTATTATTATTATTATTATTATTATTATTATTATTATTGTTATTATCATTATTATTATTATTATTATTATTATTATTATTATTATTATTATTATTATTATTATTATTATTATTATTATTGTTATTATTGTTATTATTACTATTATTATTATTGTTATTATTATTTTATGTAAATTACCATAATTATGTAGACTGCAAATGAAGGTTAGCCAAAGACCCCCTCCCCAAATGGCATAAATATATATGCATATTTTCTATACTGTATATATATATATATATATATATATATATATATATATATATATATATATATATATATATATATATATATATATATATATATATATATAATGTCCGAATATCATGATTATATAAACACGTGACATAAATGAGTAGAGTTAGCTACGAAGAAAAAAAATGAAACTATAGAGTGCTGAGATCTTAAAGGCTGTACTTTAATCCAATTTCACAGCATCGCTGAAGATAGACTAAAATACAGTCTGAAAGATCTCAGCACTCCGTCGTTTCATATATATATATATATATATATATATATATATATATATATATATATATATATATATATATATATATATATATATATATATATTAAAAAAGCTGCTTGAAAAACTGCATAAACGTATCTGCTAGTTGATAATGCAGAAAGGGTGTAATTGTTTTGAAATAGTTATATAGATCATTGGTGATGTGATTTTCCTGCTTGAATCATTCATACTTTTGTAAACAGCTCTACGTGTAAGTATGTTTGTGTTTGTTCCGTGAATGTTGCATTTATTCATATTTTGCAATTCTCTCTATTTCGTACAGACGCAATTAGAGATAGATTGATAGATAGCTAGACAGAGAAAGAGAGAGCGAGAATATCCCCTTTAATGCTATTTGAAAGCCTTCCAAAATCAGGGCTTCCTTTTTAAATGTACTTCCCGATCTGTATGAAAGGTAATTTAAAAGAAATTATAAATAGTAAAAGCCTCTCTTTGTTTCAGGCACTTACACATATACCAACCCACATAAACGTGCGCATAAATTTCAACGTGTATCTTCAAAGTTAATTTATAAGATATAAAAAATTAGAATTTTATACCTTAAGAGAGATATATATAATTTATTTTTCATGGGTAAATATAATGGAAGAGAGAGAGAGAGAGAGAGAGAGAGAGAGAGAGAGAGAGAGAGAGAGAGAGAGAGAGAGAGAGAGAGAGAGAGAGAGAGAGAGAGAGAGAGAGAGAGAGAGAGAGAGAGAGAGAGAGAGAGAGAGAGAGAGAGAGAGAGAGAGACCTCCCTTATGATTTCTAAAAGCCTTTCAGAATCACAATTTCATTTTTAAATTTCATTCCCGAGCTATATCATCAAAGCTTTTAGAAAGATAGAATAATAATAGAAAAAAACTTAAGCTTTACTCATCATGGGAGGAAAATATGATCGGGTGAATCCTCAGTCCCATTGGTTCGCCCCATTTAGCCTTGTTTCGCAACCCTTGGAAGAACATGTTGCGTCTATTCTTGTTCCCCCCTTCCCAGGAGAAGGAAAGATAAAATTACATTAAGAGAAAATTGGGGAAGGAACTACGGGAGGCAGAGGATGCTAAGTCTCTCACTTGGATAGAACTTTGATCGAACTTTTAGCATTTCAAAAATTCATTTTCTTTTGCATGAATAATGTTAAAATGATATGCAAAAATGTTACGCTCTCTGAGTTAACTGGTTCACCATATTTATATATAACATAAGGCTATGAAAGGTATTAGAGGTTTTAGAGCGCCTGGATTAAAATCAAATATATCTCTTGTTTTGCTAACCCAATTAGCTTAACTAAACTTGACCAAACCTAATATTATCACACTCTTATCCCCACTTCCTAATTGTTGGGGCTTGGTTTCCATAACCCCTTTATCTATTTACTATTATACACAGGTAGAGTGAAGGTTCATTTTAAATCAGTTGACCTGAGGAATTCACTTTCAAAACCTAACTAGCTTGACTAAACCTAACCTAACCTAATATTATATCACATGCCCACTTCCTAAATGTAAGGGCTTGGCTTCCGTTACTACTTTTACTATATACTATTTAAGTATATATTATTCTTTGCATTTTCAGATGGTAGTTTCGACGTGCATTTCATTCTGTTGATTCTTGGAATTCGCCTTTAAAATGGACAAAAAATTTCCTTTTTGTCTTTTGCCTAGTATAATGTGGAAATGATATGCTGAATATACTGACTATACTGACTTGAATTTTGTTATCTCCTCTTTCCACTGCATTGCGTGTGCATTGCAAAGTGCATTCCAAACCCGTGATATGCACTGTCTCTCATGTGTGTGACAACGGTAATAGATATCATTCATTTTGGACTGTATTTGTTTTTTTTTTATGTCAAGCCATTTCGCTTTGACTCAGCCACCCCCTTTAATAGGGGGTTACAGCTTTTGTATATAGATAGATTTATGCATTTTAAAACAAGCTTATTTACTCTCCTTATATTGATAGGTTATGGTATGTATTTTTTGCACACACACACACACACAACACACACACACACACACACACACACACACACACACACACACACACACACACACACACACACACACACACACACACACACACACACACACACACACACACACACACACACACACACACACACACATATATATATATATATATATATATATATATATATATATATATATATATATATATATATATATATATATATATATATATATATATATATATATGCACACATACACATACACACACACACACACACACACGAATAGCCACAAGAAGAGTAAAGCTAGAGAAAGTTTAAAAGTATATTATACAAATAGCCGTAGTTTAGGTAACAAGATAGAAGAACTGAGAGCCATAGTATGTAGTGAGAGACCGGATATAATATGCATTAGTGAAAGTTGGATTAATTTAGAAAGCAAACACCTTAAAGCTGAGTACATAATTACAGGATATAAACTTTATAATGCTGATCGTAGTGCAGATAAAAGAGGGGGAGGGATAATTATGTATATTAAAGATAGCCTCAGAAGCTGCATTAAGTCTGGAATTAAGACAAATCTAAATTCAGAAACCTTATGGGTTGAAATTAAAAATAATATAGAAAGTCTAGTTGTAGGAGTAGTCTGATCTAGATAATACAGAGTCGCAAGTTATATACGATGAAATTTCTAAAGTGAGCAGGTCAAATAGAGTTTGCATTGTAGGCGATTTTAATTTTAGACATATTAACTGGGAAACCATAACAGGTGATAGTAGCTCTAAGGAGTTTTTGGAAGTAGTAGAAGACAATTTCCTTTCTCAGCATGTACATGAAGCAACACGGTGGGTGAATACACTAGATTTAGTTCTTAGTAATAGAGAGAATATGGTTACAAATTTAGAAGTTGGTGAAAAATTGGGCAACAGTGACCATGATTCCATTAGATTTAACATAATTTTCAAGGAAACTATAAAGGAAAATAAGAATATTGTTCCAAACTTTAGAGCAGGAGATTTTGAGGGCTTAAAAACTAAATTATCTAATGAGGTATGGGAAGGGATTTCTGGGGTACAGATGTGGGTAGTTAATCCAGCAGGTCAGGTCGCAGGTAGCGGATTACCCCGAAATTTGAGTACCACATGCCAAGGATTATCACAAGATAAGATCAATACATTAAATTCTCTCACAGGAAAGAACAGCAGTCCGTCAGTTAATATAAATTTGGATGAGGAATATAACAATTTTGTCATGACTCTTAAGAATAGTCAGAGAGACTATATTCCCATGAAACATTGCAGATCAAGAAAAAATGACCCTAAATGGATGAACAATAGAATTAAGAATCTTATAGGTATTAAAGGAGGAATATACAGGAAACTAAAAAGAGGTGAAGAGCATGTGAGGCAGCAATATATACAGTTAAACAGGGAAGTTAAAAAGATAGTTAGAGAGTCGAAAAGAAAATACGAAGTTAGAATAGCAGGAGAAGCTAAAGAAAATCCTAAAGGGTTTTATCAACATTATCAAACAAAATTTAAGGAAAAAGTCGGACCAATTGAAGTAGCCAATGGCCATATCACAGATGACGATAAAGTGATGTGTACATGTTTAAATGATTATTTCTTATCTGTATTTACCAATGAAAACTTGGAAAATATTCCGGAAGTAGAATCCATTTACAGAGACAGTCCCGATAAAATACTTAGTTCAATAAATATTACGAGAGAGGAGGTAATAAAAGAAATAGATAAATTAAAGGCTCATAAATCTCCGGGACCTGATGGAATATATGCTAGAATATTAAAGGAATGCAAGGAAGAGCTTAGTTGTCCACTAACTGCATTATTTAATAATTCAGTAAAATTAGGATCGGTACCCATGGAGTGGAAATTGGCAGATGTGGTACCAATATTTAAAAAAGGAGAACGAGTTAAAAAGAATAATTATAGGCCGGTAAGTTTAACGTCAACAGTGGGTAAGATTCTAGAATCCATAATTGCAAATAAAATAAGGGCACATCTAGAATTACACAGACTGATAAAACTTTCACAACACGGGTTTCTTAAGGGTTTTTCGTGCCTTACAAACTTACTGTCTTTTTATTCAGAAGTTTACGAGGCAGTAGATTGTGGCAAAGAATATGATACAATATATCTAGATTTTAGCAAAGCTTTTGATAGAGTTCCTCACGAAAGATTAGTTAAAAAGCTGGAAGCTCATGGTATAGGAGGAGCTGTTCTCAGATGGATCAAACAATGGTTAAAAGACAGAAAACAGAGGGTTTGCATAAATGGAGAGAAATCAGAGTGGGGCTCGGTTACTAGCGGGGTACCACAAGGCTCGGTACTGGGTCCCCTATTATTCATCGTATATCTAAATGATCTGGATTCGGATATCAGTAGTAACCTAAGTAAATTCGCAGACGACACTAAAATAGGTAGAACTATAAATGGAAAAGAAGACATTCATGCTTTACAAGAAGATCTAAATAGATTATCTGAATGGTCGGACAAATGGCAAATGGAATTTAATGTTGAAAAATGTAAAGTAGTTAAAATGGGTACTATAAAAGACAATACTAGTTATAAGCTAAATAACCATGAAATCATGAGTTCTCAGTGTGAAAGGGATTTGGGAGTTCTTGTGAGTAGTAGTCTTAAGCCAAGAGAGCAATGCACAGCAGTCAGAAATAAAGCAAACAGAATTTTAGGATTTATCTCAAGAAGCGTTAGCAATAGGACGGAAAAAGTTATTTTGCAGCTCTATCTTGCATTAGTTAGGCCCCATTTAGATTATGCTGTGCAATTCTGGTCACCCTATTATAGAATGGAAATTGAATCCTTGGAGAGGGTGCAGCGAAGAATGACCAAGATGATACACAATATCAGAAATCTACCATATGAGGACAGATTAAAAAAACTTAATCTACATTCTCTAGAGAGGCGAAGAGTTAGGGGGGATATGATTGAAGTGTATAAATGGTTTAAAGGGATTAACAAGGGAGATATTAATAAAGTTTTAAAAATTCATGATCAAACCAGAACTCGTAATAATGGATTTAAGCTTGATAAATTTAGGTTCAGAAGGGAAATTGGTAAAAATTGGTTTGGTAATAGAGTAGCTGATGCATGGAACAAGCTTCCTAGTAGGATAGTAAATGTCAATACCTTAGACACCTTCAAATGTAGATTAGATAGACATATGACAGAGGTAGGGTGGGTATGAATAGGTTAGTGCTTATTAGAAAAATCATAAACAGAAAAATAGAATAAGTAAGTAGAGTAGAATAGAATAGGTTAGACATGCTGAAAATACAATTCAAAAATGGAGCTGCCTCGTGTGTGCCAGTAGGCATGTTGCAGTGTCCTCTATTCTTATGTTCTAAAGACCTTATATTTAATCATAGATTTATTTATTATTTTTATGTATTAATATGCTTGAATATTTTACTTTTTATCTTTCTTTTAATGTTTATACCAATGCATAAAGTTAATTGAATATAACTGTTTATTTAGTGCAAGCACTAATTAATCAACTAATTAACTGAGACTGAAATACTGAAATGTCAAGTTAAATACTTAAATGCATTCAGTCCTTTTAATAAGAGTTTTATTTATTAAATTTCTCATCAAACTTTTTCATGATGTAATGAATTTTTAATTTTAAAAAGAGCTTTAATTTGGTGTGGAAATTTATGTCTTCTGTTGTGTTTTTAAAGAAATTATGTACTTTTTTATGTTAACTTTTTAGGTAGACAATCTTTCCGATATATAAAATTCATATATAAAAAATATTAAGATTCCTTTCCAAGATAAGGAAATGTCTATGCCGATTTATAGATGAACATTTTTCATTTATATCAAATATTTTGTATACTTGGTACTTATTAAATTTATTAATCTAATATGCAAATTTTCATATACAAAATTTTAAGGAGGTCTTTTTAATTGTAAAGGAAGTTATGTACTCTATCTTTATGCAAGATTTATTTATGTAAATAACTTTGGGAGATACGTATCTAATGCATAGAAGTTTATGCACTAAACTTACTGAAGACTGATTTATAATCACTTACTGTAATTATATTTCTTAATTTAATTGCTTACAGTAATTACATTATTAATGTAATTACTTTCAGTAATTACATTTTTAATGTAATTACTTAGAGTAATAAAATTTTTAATGTAATTACTTAGAGTAATTACATTTTTGATGTAATTACTTACAGTAATTGCACTTTTAATGTAATTACTTATTAATTCTTTTAATGTAATTAACTACAGTAATTACAGTTTAAATGTAATTACTTACAGTAATTGAATTTTTAATGTAATTACTTACAGTAATTGAATTTTTAATGTAATTACTTACAGTAATTACATTTTTTAAAGTAATTTCTTAAAGTATTACATTTTTTATTTAATTATTTACAGTAGTAATATTTATTTATGTTGGTTCACCAACACGATGGATGAGCAAAATAACTTATAATATTTACCCTCTTATTATTTATACTTGAGCCTCATCAGAACATATGCGTGCATCTGTTTGTGTGATTACCTAATTGTGATTACCTAGTTGTGTTTACGGGAAACAGCCCAAAGCTCGTATCTTCCCATCTCCTGATCGGTTCCATTCTATACTTAGTGATACTTATCATACCTGTCCTTAAAACTATGGATTGAGATAGCATTAACTACCTCCTCGCTTAGCGAATTCCAATTATCAACTACTCTTACACTGAAAAAGTATTTCCTTACACCCTGCAAAGAAGTTTTTTTTTACGAAGCTTCAAACTATGACCTCTAGTTCTAGAGCCAGCCATATCAAAATATCGATCCCTATCCACTCTATCATAACCATGAAGGAATTTAAAGACTGATACCATATCCCCCCTCAATCTTCTAGCTTCGAGTGATGGTAAGTCTAATTCCCTCAGCCTCTCATCATAACTGTCATGGCGTATTTCTGGCACGAGTTTCGTGGCATGTCTTTGAACTTTTTCAAGCTTAGCTATGTGCTTTTTCAAGTGTGGATTCCAAAAGGGGACTGCATATTCGAGTTTTGGCCTCACATAGGTTACATAAATATTTCTGAGCATTTTTTTGTCCATGTGCCTGACGGCTACCCTTACATTTGATAAGAATGCATATGCTTCCCTTACTATGCCATTTATATGTATTTCTGGAGACAAATCTGCCAGTATGTTTACTCCTAGATCTCTCTCATTTTCTGTCTCTTGAAGTTGTACTCCAGCCACCTAGTAGTCAAGCTTGGGCCTTCTTGCACTTGTACCCATTCTCATTACCTTACATTTTGAAGTATTGAATGTCATTAACCACTTTTCTGACCACTCATGCAGATTATTTAGATCCTCCTGAAGTTCTCTACCATTGTTCTCGTTTTTTACTTTCTTCACAATCTTTGCATCATCTGCAAACATATTCATTAATGAATTTACAGACTCTGGTAGGTCATTTACATATACAAGGAACAAAAGTGGCCCTAAAACTGAACCCTGTAGAACTCCACTACTAACTCTTCTCCATTCAGACACTGAGTGTCTTACTCTAACCCTCTGTTCCCTTCCTTCTAAGTAAGTTTTTATACATTCCAAAACATTTCCACTTATTCTAGCCATTGCTTGCAGCTTCCTAATAAGTCTCCCATGTGGAACAGTGTCAAACGCTTTCTGGAAGTCTAGGAATATGCAATCTGCCCAACTCTCTCTTTCCTGTAAGATTCGGCTTACCTCATCATAAAATTCTAATAAGTTTGTTACTGTTGATCTACCTTCTCTGAAGCCATGTTGCCTCACTGACAAAAAGTTGAAGGATTCCAAGTAAGAGAGATATGTTTCCTTAGTAGTTTCTCCATAACTTTGCAAACTATGCTGGTCAAAGAAACTGGTCTATAGTGTAGAGCCGTATCCCCCCTTCCCTTTTAGAAGATAGGTATCACGCTTGCTTATTTCCAGCATCTTGGAATCTCCCCTGACTCCAGTGACTTTTTAAAAATGATACTTAGTGCCAGTGATATTGAGTTTGCGCATTTTTTAAGCACATGAGGGAATATGTCATCAGGACCTGTAGCTTTATGAACATCTAAATCCATCAGCGCTTTGCATACCGCTGTGGCTGTAAGGTTGATGTTCTCTAATACCGGCCCTTGAGCTTCTATCTCTGCAATCTGAGGAAGTGGGGTATTTTCTACTGTAAATACTGACTGAAACTCCTTGTTCAATTCTTTGCAGATCTCTTCATCCGTCTCAGTGATGCTTCCATCCGCTCTCTTTAGCCTTAAAACCTGTTCTTCTACCTTCAGTTTTCCTCTGATAAAGCTGTGGAAAAGCTTGGGATTTTCTTTATCCTTCCTGGTGATGTCCCTCTCATAGTCTCTCTCTGCCTCTCCCCTTTTACTTAGGTAGTCATTTCTTGCTCTTTTGTAGGTTTGCCAGGCATTTATGTTTTTTCTCCTCCTATACCTTTTCCAGCATTTGTCTCTCCACTCCTTAGCTCTTTTACACCCATTATCGAACCATTTTTCTCTGGCATGAATTACACCTACTTTGGCGACAGGTATGCAGCAATCTACTATCTTCCCATATTTCTCACAAAAGATATCATACATTTTTTGTACATATTTGTTGTAAAATAAGGTTCTCCAGTCAATAACTGCAAAAAGCTCATTCATTTTGATGTAATCTCCTTTCGAATAGTTCCTCCTCATGTCCTCAGTGCTTCTACTCTCAGGCAGAATATCTTCAATGATATACTCCATTAACAACACACAGTGGTCACTCTTTCCAATTGGTGGTTCATACTCAACTTTTTCAATATCCAACACATTATCTGTGAATACTAGATAAAGTAGTGATGGCTCATCCCCACCCCTGGCCCTCGTTGGTTCCATTACATGTTGGTGTAGGTAATTCCCTTGTACGCAATCTAGGAATCTTACCCCGAAAGAGTCCTCATCACTGCGTGGGTCAAGATTTATCCAATCTATCTCTTTATGATTAAAATCTCCCATAATAAAAATCCTACATTTTTTTTTCCCGTGCCATGTTAACAACTGAGTTTATGACTTCAATAGTACCTATATGACTTTCCTCATAAACTTCAAGCCTATTCTGGTTCCTTGGTAGGTTATATACAACAGTTATTATAATAATCTCTGACCCAGTATTTGTGCGAGCAACAAGAAATCCCTTGAACTCACTTGCTATAGCCAAGTTTATTTCTTCAACTTGAATCCTTTCACTTATGAGCAGTGCTATCCCTCCACCAGTCCTCTCAGATCTTTCAACCCTTAGTATTCTGAAGCCCTTAGGAAAAACTGTGACACTGTTTATGTCCTCACTCAACTTAGTCTCTGTAATTGCTACTATAGCTGCCTTACTGTTGTGAATCCTATCTTTTAATTCTACTGCCTTACCAGCTAATCCATCAGCATTTGTGTATAACAATCTTAATGAGGCCCCATCCCCTGATCTTCAGTCATTATCTTCTTTATCTCCCCTTTGTCTGGAAGAACTCTTAAATGAAAAATTTTCTTCTCTTCTTCATTTCTTTCCTCATTTAACCTTCTTGCCTCTTCCAACAAGCTTTTGATCTTTCCCATTTCTTCCTGTGTTCTGTATCATCTAGTGAACACTTCTTTGAATTCTTGAAGGTTTTTTAGACTTTTTTTTTCTCAACAATATTCCCTACATGTTTCCCCTCTCTCAAAGGTTACTTTTGTTGGTCTCGGCTTTCCTTCCCTCGAATATTTACCTAGTTGGTGTATGTTTACAATATCCTCAGGACCACACACTACTCCAAGCTTTCTTTTCAGGTCTACAACCCTAGCTTTATTTTCTTCAAGTCTCCCCTGCCATGTTGGCTCCTGGGGTTCGCTTATGCCTGAGATTACCACTGTCTTCTCTTTATCAAGTGCCTGTTTGATGGGTGGGTTTGCCCTTTCCATCACAACGTCTTTCATTTTTTCGATTACTGTCTCTTTATAGTCAAATGTTTGTATGTTTTCCAGTGCCACCACCTTTACTGCCTCTTTTACTGCCACATTCCCCTTTAGTGCATCAGCAAAGGAGGTTTTCATAGCATCATTTTCCATATTCAGCTCCTGGAACTCTTTTCTGAACTGTTCAATGTTTTCCTTAATCTGGACATTCCAAGCAGCAATCTCGTCTCTCTTAGAAGAGAGCAGTGATCTAATATCTAATTCCTCTAGGTTGTCATTCAGCTGTTTGTTTTTATCTTCTTGTTTAGAAATTCAAGTTTCTAGTTGACTCTTTTCCCCTTCCAGCTTCTTTATTCTTTTTTCTAGTTCCTTTCTCTCCTTCCCTTGTGCTTTATTTGCTTCCTCCAAAGATCTTATTTGCTCTCTGAGTGTTTCATTCACTTTCATTTCTCCAACCATATTCCGAATTTTTCCATCAAGGCTTATAACCATTGCCTCTAAATTCTTGATTTTCTGTTTATGTCTCCTAATGGCTACCCCTCCTCCCGACCCATGGGTGGGAGAGGTTTGGGACAGAGATGGCCTCATTTATATGGTCTCCCTCTCACAGAATATAGAAGGGAGAAGAGAAAGAAAAAAAAAAGAGAGAAAAACTTTTATTTAATCTTCACACAGAATTTTTATATCTCCATATAAGTGCTATTTAGTGACTCAATTTATCTCTTTTCTGGTAACACACATCTTAACTTAAAAATTTGACTATGGTAATTTGAGGATAAAAAGAAAAAGAATAAAAATGCAACAAAACAAAAGTCAAAGCTGAAGGAAAATTCAAAGATGTGTCTGAGGAGGCACCCACCTGTTTCTGCTATATTATTCTTCCAAACTGATAAACGCACTTGCTAAC
>JAXCGZ010015908.1:20000-39784 GCA_037179515.1 Halocaridina rubra | reverse complement strand
GGAACACCAACAACAAACATATATATATATATATATATATATATATATATATATATATATATATATATATATATATATATATATATATATATATATATATATATATATATATATATATATATATATACACTAAAAAGTTCTATTTCAAACTTTCAAGATGTAATTCGGGGTTTCATTGTACCATTTTACAGTGCCTGTGTTGTGGACATATAGATAGTTCCCCTGCATTACAGGTAATATATGTAATATTTTTCATACTAGGTATAGTTTTAATATGTAGAAGAACCATGTAAACTTAAATAGCAACGTATAGTATTTATTACTTTAATTTAAGAGCGTCATAATGTTCTAGCATGTCTGTGAGTTTGTATTCCCGCTTTGCTAGTTTTTCTTTTTTGGTAAAGATCCAGTACAACCCCCGAGCCTTAATTCTACCCTCCTCAATAAGGTAAAGTTACTTCATATTTGCTTTACCTAACCGATACTCTACACAAATGTGCCAGTGCGAAGTAAACTTTACCATGTCGAGGAGGGTAGAATTAAGGCGCCGGAGTTAGACTTGACCTTTTACCTCTTTCTCTAGTCAAACATGACCGCTACATGATGAGATTAAGATTTATATTGTGCACCATTTATTTTTTATAGATATCATTGTGTTTTTAATTGAATCTGATCATTATTTTCTTCAAAAATCACAGTTTATTTGGGTAATTTAACAGTTTAGTATCGCGGCCGTTCGGCGATTTCCCGCCAATTCTTAACCTAACCTAACCATTCTTAGGTTAGGTTATGAATGGTTAGGTTAAGAATTGGGGGGAAATAGTCGAAATTCGTCCGCGATACTAAACTGTCAAATTACCTTTATTTGTGTTAGGGCCAAAATTGGTGGACGGCGGTGGGTATTTATATAACTCAGTTGAAAGTAACCTAACCTAACTTAAATTTTAAGACTTACATACCTTAAAGGAGTGACTTTGGGTGTATGCATGTCAGCGCTGCGCATTTCATAAGTGGTGGCAATACTGATTTCTCTGATAGCCAGTGGAAGGGGTGCATAAAACAAATATTAACCCTAAAATATATGAAGAAAAGGTTAATTCAGTTTATGCACCCCTTCCATAGCCCACCCGAGTTAGAATAGGTAATTAAAGTACCCACTGACCTCCACCAATATCGGCCCTAACACAAGAAATAGTAATTTTTGAAGAAATATATTATCTAATTTATTAATAACACACTGAAAATTATCAGAAAAATAGTTTTGTCCAAAAATTGAAGGGGTGGATTAAACGAATATTAAACATATATTATTGTCTTAATATTATTTCAACCCTTTACTGTTGCGTGCGACTTTGATTCGTTAACGTAGGTCGTCGGTTCGAAATCTGAGGATAGAAAAGGCATTCACTCGGTAATGGTCACATTGCCAAAACCGAAGTCTTTTGTAAGAAGGCACCGTCCTAGCCTGTAACAGAAAAGGGATCCTATGATGTAAAACTAGATCACTATCATTAGTAAGTCTTTATTAATTTCCATTAATTCCGGGCCTTTAATAACCGTATTCCAAGGTAAGAGATCCATGGTTTTTAAGACCAAAGTTTCCATGACCCAACCTTCCGTGCCCAAATTTTTCAAAGACTGGATAGGTGGCGCGGTCCACTTAAGAAATTAGTGGGTGATTTTTTTTTTACAGACATTTTTTCATTGCCTGTATTTTCATATAAAATTTTTAAGGATGCAGGTATAAACATTAACCAAGATATTAGTTATTATGACATAATTGGTGTCTCTAGTCGTCTTGAAAACTCTGAACTATTTTCACCTAATCCGCCTCAGAGTTGATTATGATATGGGCTGCTAATGTGTGTGTTTATATATATATATATATATATATATATATATATATATATATATATATATATATATATATATATATATATATATATATATATATATATATATATATATATATATAGAAGAGAGAGAGAGAGAGGGGGGGAGGAATGTGCCATATTGGTGGAATAATTAAGCTGATCCCAAAACGAGTAATTTACGGTAGCTATTTTGAAGGTCAGATTCAATTGAAAAACGTAAAAAATCGTCAAATATCGAAATTTATTACAGTATTAAGCCCTTGTCCACAAACCTTTGAGTTCTCCCTCATCTGCACGCATTGCTTCTCCAGTCACTTTAACATTGTGCATTTCAAACCTTGTCTTTGATCTTTTGAATTGGCTAGTACTTTCCACAATTTTTTGTGAGTATTCTTTACTGGCCCACACCTTCAATATCTGAAATAGACTTCTAGCCATCATCTGCTCTGTCTAAAGGCTTAAGGCTGTGCATTATTAGATTTTCTCTTCCATCCAAATATGTAGCATATTCTCCTTCTCGTGGATGGTTCCGGTCTGATGTTTTGATATTATGGTTGATCGCATGAGTGCCGAACCTCTCGCAGCTGTTCTTTATACTCTGAAGTCGTTAATACAGTAGAATGTGATAGCTTGATATCACATATGATTACAATAACTTTCTTACCTCCTTTGGAAATCATAATTACATTTATTTTTATGTCAAGACTGATGGCCTCTCTTTTCCTTTTGGGAAGCATAGGAGTACACAGAGACTATATCCTTTATGATGGACGAAACACCAATGTGAACATGTGGCTGCAACTATTTTCCGTCTAATTTGAGAGCAACTAAATTCTGAATTATCTACATATTAATTGGAGAGAAATACTCTTTCTGGTTTGCAAGGAGACAAAGAAAAATTTGCACTTCCTTCCTCAATGAGCCACTTTATTAAGAAAATATATTGCTTCAAATACACTGACCTTTAATGCAGTATCATTAATGTTGTTTATTTCATGTATTTGATCTATATCTGCAGCCATAGTCTTGCACAGTAGTTCTGCCTGTTTATAGAAGTTAGTATCATATACATATGAAATTGACATAAATTGTTTAATGCGAGTTTTTTATTTCATTAGTTTTGTATAGCATACAGTACCAATTAACTTTTTAAGCTTTCAATAATGTTATAACTTCTTGGAATTTTGGAACTATGTATTCTACTTTACCTGGTTCTTGAATGAACTAGGAGAGTTTAGATTGCTTCTTAAAGTGTCTCTTCTTCGAGTACTAAGCACAGCTCTTGGGTCTTGTATCACCAGTATAACCTATAATAAGATGTCATACCTGAGAATTGCTTATGTAAATTTGAACTTAAGCTCATTTGCTAACTTACCTTGCAGAACTCAAGATTGAGACCTCTTCTTCAGTAATCTTATTATATTTAAGTTTTTATCTGCGGGACTGTAATATGGATCACTAACAACGGGCTGGTTATGCCGTCACCGGAGAGTTAGACTAGAAGGGATGCTTAGAGACTCAGAAATACAATCTTCCTTTCTCACAGTGCCTTATTTTATAATGAATTTTAACACTATTTACGGGTAATATCACATATAATTTACAACAGCTCTAATACTTTCAATTTACTGTACTTGCCATATAGAATTTCAATGTGAAATCATTACATTCTTGTTCCGCTTAGGAGTTTTAAAGAAAAAGTGAATACTGTAATTCCATAACATGCTATATGTAAAGCTGGGTTATGAGATAAAAGAAAGCATATTATGCCTTTATTTCTATCTCCTATAATCTGATGTTGTAGAATTTACTGCCAACTGTCTTCTATCAAGTATGTAAACTTATATCTTCTATGAAAGTGCTGATGTTTTTATTAGTATGGTTCATTAACATGGTCAAGATTGCAGTTTTGCACCAGTATCTCTTTTACTAAGTAAAACTTTTTTAGCCCATGGTCGAGATCACCCTGATCTTAAATTAGACAAGAATGGCTAATTAATTTACTCAATGACTCTTCAGGATACAATATTTAAGTTTGACAGCAACTGTAACATTAATGGTTTGCACGGCAGCTTTGACAATAGACTTACATTATATAATCAGTTAGGAATGGCATCATTGCTGCTGCAGTAATCAGTAGCTTATTCCTTAAATATATATTATATATATGCTAAACTATTAGATAATGGTTATAGATTTGATTGTTTCTCACTTAGCAATGAGTAGTACAGTATGTTAAAATGTAAAGATCATGTATTAAGTATCAAAGCATTAAGCATCTTTTATGCTATTAGGACATAAATTTTTGTACTGCGGTTTCTTTTATTTGAGATTGAAATTTAGTGATTTTCTTTAAAATTCCTCATTGGTATCTCATGGTAACGAAAATTTTCATTTTCATAGATTGGGTATATATTAACGTGCCATATATAGAAATATTCACAGATATTTTACATGCATTTGATTGTTACACCAATACTGAAGAGGTTGCTTATGGATTTTATAATGTGAGTCCTTCAGATTTTGCTGTTTACATGTTATTCTACAGGATTAAACTATAATGATTTATGATCACTATTTTGTAGAATTACAAACCTTTATTTTTTTTCCGTATATGTTTGTGAGTTGCTTGATAATTTCAAAATCAAGTTGCAAGGTGAAAACGGCATGTAGAATACTGTTGTTGCAGATGATTTCCAAACAGTCTTGCTCTTCCATCTGAAAAAAGAACATAGGCTATAAATATGCTATTCAGAACAGACTTTTTCCTATTGCCTGTGCAATAAGTTCATAGTTTTAGTATGTCTCTGCTATATCTGAAGCTGAGTTTTGCCTTTTTATATAAGTTTATTTGGGGAATAAAAAATCTGAGACTTTGGAACATAAACCTTTTTCCTGTACACACAGTTATGGGTTGAGGAAAAACTAACTCCACCACTAGCTATCATCACTGCAGCTGGCCTTACCTTGATTAGGTTAGTCATTATTTAGCTTCTTGTAATATTTTCATCTGTAAATAGCAGCTTTTGAAAAATGTTGTGTAATAGTCTAATAGTATCAAATTTACAGACTAAATAAAGGCTTCTAGTTGCTAATCAGCAAAATTATTGACTATGCTCAGCTGCTATCTACCATTAGAGCATTCAAAATTAGGCACAAGCTATACTGTCTCCACCTTATCTTGGTAGGGAGGCACAACATATCAAAGTTATACATTCTTCACCAAAGGCTTTATCATATACAATGCAATATGAAAACAGTTCATTTTCCGGATGGGCTTCGCAGTATCTCTTCAAGTAGATGATGGTTTTATCTTCCAGCATTTGTGGAGGGTTGCATAGTTTAAAAATATCCAGAGAGTGGTGAAGAGCAAGTGACAATTTAGTTCTCACCAAAGATGAATAAAATCATTGATGAAGCTATTGGGGGACAACCATCGTCTGCTTATGCCTCTTAACTCTTCCACCACATCACCTAGTTTCAGGTATACTTCATTGATATGCCACCTGTACAGGACAGTGATGATCATCATCATATTGTGTAGTATTTCAATAAATTCGAAAATATACCCAGTGATTAATCAAAGTAAATTGTATTACATGATATTTGACTATGAATAAGTATTCCTAAGTTTAAAAGAAGTATATAGAGAGTGAATGCTTCATTTACTTTAGTAGTGCTAAGGATATCAACGTAAGATAGAATACAGCAATATGAACTCCCTCAGTGTTTTGTAAAAAGTAGATCTACTGTAGTTAAGTTTTGAAAAGTTTAATGTAGCTTTAGATTGTGTACTATAGCTAAAAATAGCAATAACTACAGTATAGGGTATGGTCTGCTATCATAGATACAGCAATTCTTCACCTTATGTTTCTGTTGAGCTCATTTATTTTTATTTTAAGTAAGGATCAGGAAATGTACTGTACTGTACTTAATTTTTTAAGTGTGTGGAACAGGAATATCTTTTCTGGGCATGTCAGGGGACTGGGAAGACCCTTCTCTGGGTTTTTTCTTTAGTCAAGTTTTTGCTTTGACTTTGCCACCCCATAAAAGGGGAATTATGGCTTTTGTATATAGTTTGTGCTTGTGAAAAATATAATATCGAAAAGTTCATTCACTCTGTAGTCAGGTGTATGGCCCTCCACTTACAGAAAGAGTACTGTGGGCTCACATTTTATGTGGTTTTAAATAGTGCAATTTTGAAGATACATGTTATGAAAACTAAGAAAAACGATAATATTTTTCTCATATAATGATTGTAACTAGTACTACTCTGATTTTACATAAAATTTGCATTGTACTAGGTAAAATTTTTGGACAATACAGTAATCTAGGCAAGATTTGAAGCATAGGAGATTAGATGGAAGTTATTTGTATAGCCTTTTTTATATAAGGGTCTTGTACATATACAGTTTTTGAAAAACTTTGGTGGTTGGAGAACCAATTGACTTTATAAGATGGAGGGAGCATTTAATAAATTAATACCATATACAGTAATCCCTCGTTTGTCGCAAGTGTTACGTTCCGGGACCACCCGCGATAGGTGAAAATCCGTGAAGTAGCAGCACTATATTTATTACAGGTATTTTACATTTATATATACCTTTATAAAACCTCCCTGCACTGTTAACAACTCACACTTTACTTTATTAATAACAGCGTGCAAGCGTAAATTTATATGAGTGTGACAGGTAAGTTTACCATAAATAACAGCGAGCAAGCGTAAAGCTATATGAATGTGATAGGTAAGTTTACCGTGAATGACGTGATTATGACGTTTACATACTGCACAGCCAATGACAGCTTTACGGCTGCTTTTTGCGACAGAAGAACGTGGTAATGGGGAGTTGCTGTCACTGTATCTTCTCTTGTACGAAGATGGTCTTGTAAGGAGTCATGGCATTGTCGATAATATTGCAGAAGTGCACTGAGCGAACCATATCATCGTCCCACTCCTGCGGGACGATGTAGTGAACAGTAGATTCGTTGATGTGGAAATGGCGGCCGACAGCCGAGAAACTTCTTCTTCCTTCAGCATATCTAACAGCTTTACCTTATCTGCTATGGTCAACATCTTCATTTGCCACTTAGGCTCACTACCAGAAGTATTAGAAGATGAAGGATGCTTGGGTGGCATCGCAGGGGTTGAAATAAAGCAAAAGTTTCACAAAAAACACAAGCACATCGTATTAAGAGGCATAACGCGAAAGGCGCACACGTGAGTAACTGAATGGGTGAGGCGAGACAATGGAAGATGCTAGAGGAATCAAGCTTTAATCAAAAAGCCAATCAGACCCCAGGATGCAGAACACAATTCAGTGATTCGTCGTTTCCCACCCATCAGCCAATAGCATCCCGTGTACTATCTCACGTAGGTGCGACCCTTGGCGTTTTCCAAGACGCAGATACCGGTATCGTATTTTATATGGTGCAATACTGTTAGTTACATGTTTAAATTTATGTTTTTTTACTATTTTTTACTTTTTTATTATTCTTCAGCTAGGAAATACTTTTTTTTATCAATAAAATAATGAAAATACTAGAAATTTTGATACTTCCACATATCATAGATTCCCGCGATATACCCAAATATCTGCGATATAAAACACATATGCCCGCCATAAAAACCTGCGATGCTCTGAATCCGCGGAAGGTGAATCGTGATATAGCGAGGGATTACTGTAGATGTATATACCGTACTCTGTTGGCTAGTACAGTATTCAGTATGTATGTGCACACTGTTTATGCAGTACAGGGTACCCTATGTTGTGCTTACAGTTGGGCATTCACATGTGAACATAATAAATTGAATCAAGTTTTGCTTTTCCAAACATACATTCCATATTACAGTCCCACCTATAAGCGTAAGCTTGAGTCATGTTGACAATAAATATATATGTACTGTATTATGTTCATAAAAATAGTATTTTCATAAATGATGGCAGCTCCTAGAAAACTTATTTGGATATTTACAGTTCTAAACAAATGTTCAAGAAACCCAGCCCATCCTCACATTTTCAAGCAGCTAGTTGTAGGGAGGGAAACACTGCCATTTCTCTATTAGTAGTTGTTTCCTATTATGCACAGGGTATTTAAAGCCAATATTCTTCCTAATAATAACTTTTTTATTCATAATGCTTTCTCCTGCATCAGCTATCAAGTTGTACGCAACCAAAGGAATAAAATAAGAATGAAAACTATATCAACTTAATGCTTCATTTTATCTTGCCAATATGTAAGTTCTCCTACTTCCCACTAATGATCACTAAGCTTACCAAGCAATATAAGACTAGTGTCAGCTTACTAAACCAGACATCATTTTTCTCTGGTTTCCCTTGGTACCTACATGAGAACTTCTTGTTACAAACAGATGATTGTTAAGATGGGTTGTTTACTGCTTTGTGCCACCTCGCTCTATTTCTTGTATGAATCTCATCCTATGTCAAGGCCTATCTCTGAGAGGACATCACACACCCCATACCTCCATCTATTTAGCCTACTTCTAATTACCCTGTCAATAAATCTTCATGGTTCTCTTTCTCATTGTCCATGATTTCCAGGTGTCTAAGCCAGTTAAGTTTTTATGTACCAATCTCTCTTTTAAGATAATATCACACCAAAGTGGCACTTCTCACGTGGCAAGTGGCAGGAGGCAAGTGACTCGTGGCACAGTGATTTCAGACCAAATTTACACGTGGTCCGTGTCACTGTTCAGTTCACAAGATGGCATCATCGGAGGATGACGATGCAGTTGTTGCTCTGATTGGTGCTGTAGTCGCCCGAAGAAAAAGAAAAAGGAAGAGATGCTGGATACATCCGTACCTTAAAGAGAATGTAGAAGCTCACAGTGCTTATGTAGTAGCAAAGCAACTAGAGCTGCATGAAGAGAAGTTTCAGCAGTTTTACCAAATGCGGAAAGAAAGTTTTCTCCATCTGGTGACCATTGTGAGTCCCATATTGCAGCGGAAGGATACCAGTTACAGAAGATCTGTGAGCGCCGATGAACGACTACTCATCTTTCTAAGGTAAGATATATCATATCATATCTAGCAATTGATAAATATGGTTGAAACAGTGACAAAAAGGAATAAACTTAAGAAATATGTTAAAATATTGTTATTATTATTATTATTATTATTATTATTATTATTGCCAAAACAATAACTCAAGAATAAACTCTGGAAGGGGACATAGAAAACATAGCAGTGGGTGTTTAGCAGTAGTCAGGAATTTTTGCAATATCATTTATATTTCTCAAAAGGAATCCCCACATATGTATCATCATTTACAAACACCAAATTTTACAGTAGAGTAAATCTTGAGTAGCAGTCGGATCTCGAGGATCTATCCTCACTGCTAGTTCACCCATAACGTCATGTGCTTCAAGGTGCTGTTGATAGGAGTAATCTGTTGAGCCTGAATATGCAGAGATGACACTAGATCAGAGGTGGCCAGACGGTCGATCGCGGCCACTTGCTTGGTCGATCGCCATTCCCCCACAATAAGACTTGGCATCAGCTGCTCAGCTCGCCAACATGGCAACAGTGCGCAAGTTGTACGTGACACATTCCTGTCTCTTGACTCTTCGTTCGCATCAGTCAAATGCACAGTGCCAGTAGTGTTGGAGCATACATACAAACGGGATTTTACACAGTTGCACGAATGTGGTGTATAAATTACTGTGATTATATTAAACCTACCACTTTCATGAAGAGTGGAAGCATGATTTCATTTTTTACGATGTATAAAGACAAATGCATCTGTTTGATATGCCATGCTAGCATTGCTCTGCCAAAGAGAGGAAATTTAGAGACATTTTTCAAGCCTATGCAAGAAATATGTTTTATAGTACTGTGCTATTTGAAATTTTTTCCTCCAGTTGAAGTAATATTATGTGATTATGTAGTATGGTAGATCGTAAAAGAGTTTCAGTCTTTAGAGTAGATATCGGAATCCAAAAGTCTGGCCACCCCTGCACTAGATGATCGAGAAGCTGACCCTTCATTAGATATGTCTTCTATGAGTTGTATTACTTTAATCTTAATTTGTCTTTTCTGTGAAGCACTGAAGCCTGCCATGTCTGGTAAAATACTTTGAAGAACTGTAGGTTGTGATTTCCTGATTCCTCACCAGAGTTTTTGGAAATAAAATCGGCTTCTGCTCTGTCAAAAGGATTATCTGCAGCTCTATTTCTTCCTCGTCAGGATGAGGTAGCAAAGCCTGGGGGTGATGGATTATTTTTGGTTGTCCTTGGAGTTTCAGGACCTTCCTTTGATGTTTCACAAACAAACAATATCACCCTCATGATCAACACTGTCATCCTCCATGTCAGCAGGATCATCATTGTCATCTCCAGGACTAGAAATAGGCAAAGTTCCTGTCTGAATCCTATACAGTATATCAAGCACGGGAGTACAAGCTGCATTACAGCCCACAAATAAAACTGGTTGCTCAATTTTGCAACTTGTCCACTTTTCCCTTGTCTCTTTTTGATGTATCTTGCGAGCCTACCTCTCAGGTGCTTCCACCACAATATGCATTCTGCACCTGAAAAGAAGAAGGATTCATATTATTGACCTATGCTATTTTCTTTGCCAGATTTCCAGTTTTGTTTACAGCTTATGTTAATTTGGTGTTATATATATTTTTTTTTCCGTCAGGCTAAATGCAACAGTTTGTCGTTTGCCTGTTGCCAGCAACCTTAGACTATGAAACAATATAAATTTAACTAATTATTTTCATATTTATATATCTATTTAGTTATTTATTTGTTTATTTTCAGGTTCTTGGCAACAGGAATGTCATTCTCGGCACTACAATTTGAGTTTAAACGGGGAGTCTCAACAATAAGTGAAATTGTAGGTGATACTGCCAAAAAAGTGTGGTGTGCCCTTGAATCAATGTATATGGCTTTTCCGACAAGAGCAAAGTGGGAGGCAATTGCACAGAGATACTTTGAACTTTGGAAGATGCCTAACTGTTTGGGAGCACTGGATGGGAAGCAAATAAGAATCAAGTGTCCTGATTCATCTGGTTCTGCCTACTATAAAAAGAACTTCTTATCAATTGCCTTGGTAGCATGTGCTGATGCAGATGGATTTTTTACTTTTATAAGTGTTGGTGATTATGGACGCCACAGTGACGGTCGAGTACTACAAGCATCAGGTTTCTTCCACGCCCTTGCTCAAGGCAAAATGAACATTCCTCCACCTGCTATTCTTTCAAATGAAGAGGACAAACCACCCTTCCCTATGTATTTCGTATGTGATGAAACATTTCAGTTGCAGAAACACATCATGCGTCCTTATCCCCGAAGGTACCTCACAAATCCAAGAAGAATTTTCAACAAAAGATTATCAACAGCAAGAAAAAGTGTTGAGTGTGCATTTGGCATTTTGGTATCAAAATTCAGAGTGTTTGAGGGACCATTCAGTTGCAGTCCAGACAAGGTTGATGACATTACAAAGGCTGCATGTGTCTTGCATAACTATATTCGACATCATGATGGAGTGCTGTCAACACCACGGGCTGATCAAGAGCTGACCAATGCATACAACTTACTCCCTCAGCTTCCACTACAGAATCATGGACGCACAGTCTCAACAGCCCAGCAACTGAGGGATAGGCTATGTGAACACTTTTTAGATCCCAGAAATGCCATAGAATCGCAGTTTAGTGTATGTGTATAAAAATGTGCTTCCCAATAATTTGTAACCCTTTCTAATGTGATTTAGAAAGAAAATAAATGCCAGGACTTTTACAAACATTTTATCTTTCAATCTTTATTAATAATGTAATGAGATCCCTTAACTATCATATTTATATCTTATCTGAATTTCTCAAGTTGCTAGGCTGGTCTGATTGCAGGGAATAATCATGCTCAACTTGTCATGTAACAATATTGCTGACATCACTAATATTAAAATCTAATTCCTCTCGATCAATAAAGTAAACAAGCTACATATAGTCTATTCTAATTTCCAGACAGACAGAGGCAGAGAGGGGACGTACTGCTAATCATTTCACAAATTAATAAATTTTGTAAACTCAACTCAACACTGGTTATTAAAAAAACATATTACAAGGTCAGGGTACGTACCTGTAGAGGAAAACGTCTCTGCTAGTCAGTTCCATGCCTTGTCCTGTTCATTCCTCGAGATGTACTGAGGTGATGCTGTATCATACAAGCATTCTCCACTGCTTGTACAAGTGTTATATTAAATGGTTCATTGTCTGAAAGAGGCATTGTTGTACATGAAAGCATGCACATTATGTATTGTTTCTTTTTCCAAGACTGCGCATAATTACCCTCGCATCCCAAGCCTCACTCACTGGGCGACTGAGGCAGTGTTGTCAAATGTGTTGGACGAAAATCTGTCTAGACTATTCAAAACTACTCTATGTATGCCATACATCAAAAGTTTTCAATTTTTGTATCTTATTTCAATTTAATATTTTTAAATTATCTTGGCTAATAATAACTTTGGATGTGAAAGCTCCATTAAAATTTGACAACACTGTCCAAGGTGGCAAGTCACATGCTGAAAATAAACGGGCAAGTCCGATCTCAGAATGGCACGCAAGTTGCACGTGGTACATGAGGCGTGGCACGCCACTTCTGTGTAAAAGGTTTCATATATTTCCGGATGTTCATTTTCAACTGACGTGTGACATTCCACTTTGGTGTGAAAGCGGTCTTATGTATTGCTGCTCTTTGCATCTCCTTACCTGCATTGGTTGACACTGAATCTTGTAGGCAATGTGAGAGGAATGTGATTTGCAGAGTACATGCTCATAAACGTCTTTGTGCTGTTTAAGGGAGCATTTATAAATGTCTTGTAGTAACTTCAGAGCTTCGTTTTTCTGTAAAAAGAGTATTATTATTTTTGCATACTTTAACAATGTTATGTGACCTCATTCCACACAATCAACTAGTAGGAACATTTCAAAAATACTTAAAATGTAACAGGCCATTTTTGTTAATAATAAACCCCACACACTTGAAATTTTTATTCTGGAGTGCCATTTCTGGTAGTTGATATACAAACACTCCCCAACTTGCAAAGGAGTTAGGTTCCAGAAGTCCGTTCATAAGTAGAAGTGTTTGCAAGTTGTGTTTAGGTTAAAAAACTACTGAACCGTACATGAATATACAGCTCTGTACAGTATTTAGGCTAAAGACACTTAACTACTACATAAAACATAAAGAATACAGTATTTAATGAATTTTAATACAGTGTTCCCTCCCTTATTGCGGTAGTTCGGTTCCGGGACCCAGCGCGAGACAGGAAAACCGCGAAGTAGGATCAGCCTTTTTAATATTTTATTTTTATTTTTTTATTTATTTATTTTTTTTTTTTAAGATGATTATGACACCTGGACAGGCCAAAAATAATAAAATAAGATGGCCTTTATCAGGCTGTAAAGAGAAACATGGAGAGTGTAATGACCTGTCAGATGTGAAGGGATTATAAAAGATGTGTAATGAATATCAAGCTCTCTGCTGGGTTTACTATACCTCTGCATTACTTTCATGATGTCTGTTCTAAAAATTCTCCTTAGATATTATTATTATTATTGGCAACAAAAATTTTCATTTGATGATGATTGGGGAGATTATTATTATTATTATTATTATTATTATTATTATCATTATTATTGTTATTATTATTATTATTATAATTATTATTATTATCATCATTATTATTACGAATTCGTAATTAAACCATTATTTTTACTATAAATAATGTAGTTTTGGTTAAATGAACAAGAGTTACTTAAAGATTCTCTCTCTCTCTCTCTCTCTCTCTCTCTCTCTCTCTCTCTCTCTCTCTCTCTCCAACATTCTATTCTACCCAACCCCCCCACACTCTCTTTGTCCCAGCCAACTAGGGAGGGGCTCTTTACAACAGATGTACAAACAATGATGAGCCCTTAATAATAATAATAATGATAATGATGATAATAATCTCCACAATCATCATCAAAGGAAAATTATTGTTGCCAATGATAATAATAATAATAATATCTAAGAAAAATTAATGGAATAGACATCATGAAAGTAATGCAGAGGTATATTAAAACCCAGCAGAGAGCTGGATATTCATTATACATCTTTTATAATCCCTTCACAACTGACAGGTCATTACACTCTCCATCTCTGTTTCTCTTTACAACCTGATAAAGCCTGTTTTATTTTATCATTTTTTGGCCCATCCTGGTGTCACAATAATCTTTATATATATATATATATATATATATTTTTTTTTTTGCCCCCCCCAAAAAAAAAAAACGCGTTACAGTGACCGCGAATAACGGGGGGGGGGGGACACTGTATTTTCAAAAGTTGCTAATTTGTATGTACAATACTGTATAAAAGTTGGTTAAGCCCCAGAGAGGACTGCAATTATTACATGAGGTTCCAGGCCCCTTTATTTCAGATATCCCTGTTGAAGAGAGTGATAGAGAGATTCTTCTCCTAAATAGTTAATAGTTCTACTCCAGAAATGTATTCTACCTCGAAGTACCATTTGCCTTAGATAATGAGCTGAAGACTTCCAAAAAAGTGTTTCCAGCAAAGATTGTTCTATGCTTCACCAGCATATGAAATATCCGGAGATTTCTTCACTACCATTTACTTTTTCTCAAACCTTGGAAAAACACCAAGGCATAGCAAGTACAGAAAATCTTTGCTAAAGATACTTTTCTGGAAAAAAATATGTTTGGACCTCCCTGGAATTGGTCTTCGCCTTTTTCATGAGATTTGTTTTCATCAAGGAATGTTTCATAACCTGACAATGAAGGTTGACATTCGAAAGTTCGTATTCCAAGGCAAAACATACAATCACTGTTGAATGCATTTCTGGAGAAAGAGCTATTAACTCTTTGGGAGGACTCTCTCTATCACTCACTTCAACAAGGATAGCTGGAACAATGGGTCTTGTAACCTAACAAGTTGTATGTAATGTAGATGATGTGTTTTAGTAGGATGATTGATTTATCTAGAATAGTTAGAGTGAGAAATGAGGAGGTGAGACAGAGAACAGGTATTGAAAAGAATTCAGTCTGATAAGTTACATCAGAAAGTATTGAGATGGCTTAAATGCATGGGAAGAATAAGTGATGAATGACTATCAAAGAGATTGTAGAGTCCAGGATTAGTTGTAGTAACCCCAAAAGGAAGACCTAGAATGAGATGGGGTGAAATGAACTTTTGATGTTTGTGGTACGTCAGTAAAGCAGAAAAGAGAAATTGAAAGAGATAACGAGTGGAGAAAGATTGCGCATAGGTGACTAGAACTATAGGGAATTTTTGCACCACTAGCTCAGTTAAATCAGACAGATGGGTATGGGGGTTGTCATGTGTTGAAGCGATGAGGGTAAACCAGTAACAGCTGTCAGGCCTCATGGCAGAAGATACCTACCCTGTGGATGACCCAAGCTGGTTGTTGGTGGGGAATTGTGGCAACCCTTTATCCCCAAAGGAGCTCAGAGAAACAATTGAGGTATGTTTGGCTGATGGTGCATGTATGCTTTTTGGCTCGGCCACCCCTTTTCAAAAGTTTGATTAAATAACATTCTTTAGTGTTGTGTAATGATTATTCAGATAATATCTAATATTCATTTGAGATAGCCATCAGCTAGTCAGTTTAGCCTACCTCTCTAATGGACATCTTGGTAAAGCCGTAATTTGCAATTGCTTGGTTATGGTTGTATAATGGACAATACAGAAAAAAGATATCCCTGTGATGGACATAAAATGCCTCTGCCACTTTGCTTCCTCCACCTTGAAGGTAGGAGTTGATCAGGAATTTGTCTGCAACTGAGTCTTCTTTTAAATGGAGGTGATAAGATTTGTTTCCAGTTCCTCTTGTATTTGTGATAGTTTGTATTGCATTATGGGCTTGTTTTCCAAGTAAATGTCTTTCGAAATCTTCTGCTGGTAAGGGTGGTCCAACACTGTCAAGTACTGCAGCTTGCCGTAAAATTTCTCCTATTGAAGAAAAAAATATGTTGTATTTTAGTTACTTTTCACTGGAAGTTGTGGTTGATACATAGATAAGGGGAGGAAAAATCATGATTACATGGTCTTAATTTTATATATACACCTTTTTCCTTTTTACTGCGGTTTTTTAACCGCAAAATTGCCATAACGCCCAAAAGAAATAATAGTAACAAAATATGACATTTGCGAATAACATCCATGCAAACAATTTTGAAAAAAAAATTTAATCTTAGTAAACAATCGACCGCCTCAAGGCACTTTTCCGCCATCCTCCTCCTCTTCTACTGCTTAATGGGATCGTATATTATGAAGAAAATTGAACAAGAGCATTTAGAACAAACAGCAAACATATTTTCACTTTAAAGTCGTCAGGGAAATAGCATGTGAGGGTGCATCAGCTGATATGGAAGTAGCAAAACGTTTGCTGATAGTGGTTCGTTCTCCTGCATCCTACTCCTCTTCTACCACTAAATGCGATCGGATATTATGAAGAAAATTGAAAAAAAAACATTAAGAACAAACAGCAAACATATTTTCAATATAATATCGTCAGGGAAGTAGCATGTGAGGGTGCATCAGCTGATACGAAAGTATCAAAACGTTTGCTGATAGAGGTTCGTTCTCCCGCATCCTACTCCTCTTCTACCGCTTAATGTGATCAAATATTATGAAAATTGATAAAAAGCATTAGGAGCAAACATACTTTTGATATAATATCGTCAGGGAAATAGCATGCGAGGGTGCATCAGCTGATACGGAAGTGTGACAAAACGTTTGCAGCCTCGTCCTCACTGCCACCATCAGTGTTGCCAGAATATATGAATGAGAGAAATGATAAATATAAAAAATATAGATGTAAGCTGGTAAGTTATTACAAGTATCTTAAAGATGAAGTACATTTTTATTTAAATTACAGTACTACCATCTTGTAATTAATATATATCTTAAAATGTACCATACATTTGAAAATAAAAACATCTGCTTTATCTGGCAACACTGGCCACCATGCACGTCCCAGTGTAAGCCTGTTGCCAATGGCATAATAGTGCATTAATTTGTTTACAGTAAATCTGTATATCTTTTATACTGTACACTATTTGCATGTTAATATAAATAACTACAGGTCTTTTTGCTTTGTTATGTACGTATAAAATATGTTTTACTTATATCTTTGGTATAGTGTGTCTATGGACGGTGTTGTGGAACGAGCTATGCCCTTTATCATTGTTTCCTATGGAAAATTACTCGTTTTTTCACGCAATTTTGCATTTACCCGTCACTTCTGAGAACCTATCTCCGCGTTATTCTGAGAACTAGGTGTATATTAAACAGATGTAGTTCATGTAGACTCGAGAGATATTTTCACTTCTGTATCTTTTCCTCTGTAATTAAAATTTTGTATTCATTTGTTGATCTTTGGACATGTATATTCAGAAAAGTAGTTAGATGAGGGATGCAGGAATGTCCTTTTGATAAAGGAGAAATGGGGAATATTTTAATATTAGAGGATAGCATTAATACCTGTCATATAAGGTGAATATTAAAAGAATTTACCTAAGTAAAAATTATGGAAATTAAGAAAATGTTTCTGAACACAGTTAAACACATGAGAATATAGACTTTAATTAAAGATGAGGATTATAAGAAAGCATGAAAGGAGAGCAGTGAGTTTGAGAGTGTGTATGATTAATTATATTCGCAAATGAAGACTAGACAATAAAACAAGATTGAGATAAGGACTGCCAAAACGAAACGATATTTAGAGAGAGAGGGTATTTGACATACTTATAGTGTTTCTGATATGAAAGATTGATAGCAAATAGACATGGAAAATATATTAAGCGAAAATTTAATGTAGTTACAAAGAAGGTACACTGGCGAAAAAAAAATTACTGAAGCTGCAGATTCGCAAATAATAAAAATAAGTCTTTTAGTTCCTTCTGTGTGCATGTTTGCGTTTAGATAGTGTGTAATGAACCCTAATTTAATAGTTGTAAAGTTTTGTATTTGCCCGATTTTAATACAATTAGAAGTTCCGAAACTTATGATGGGCTTTGAGCTCTTTCTGTTGCATAAATTAGTTAAAGGCACGAATATAGCACTACAAAAGCATTGCACTCGTATGATATTACAGGAAATAATGTACAAGTCAGTTCTTTCTGCTTTGGTAAGTGTAATTAGAGTAGAGATAATGGAATGTACTACGATTAGGCGTTTATTCATGCAGTGTACTTATATGTGTATGCATGCATATTTCGAGATAATATATATATATATATATATATATATATATATATATATATATATATATATATATATGCAAATTGTGCTTTAATAAAAAAAAATTCAGTAATGCTTATAAAGATTTCCACGTACTAAAACATAAACAAACTATAAAAAAAAAACATATAACTTGTACCAGCACATGAAAGTAAACTTAGTAAAAATAACTCATAAACGATAATAATATATATACTGGGAGATAAAAAATAAATAGCATTCTTCATAACCTTGCATGTTATTGTTTAATATGCTGAACTTTATTCTTTTGGTTAATATTAATTTATAGTTTTTTTAATTGTTGTTCATATTTAAAAAAAACTGCGTGCCGAATAATGCAAGATTTTGTTTATATTTTTTAGGCTGAAAAATGGTTTCATCATTTTAAACCTCTCTCTCTCTCTCTCTCTCTCTCTCTCTCTCTCTCTCTCTCTATATATATATATATATATATATATATATATATATATATATATATATATATATATATATATATATATATATATATATATATATATATATATATATATATATATATATATATATACGGAACTTAAGTTTTATTATAATATATATTGTTATTAAAGATAGTATTACCTGATGGTCGAGGCTCTTGCAGAACATACACATAAATGAAGATGGCAGATGTTATTGTAAGGGCTGCTGTTAATTTTCTTTTTTCTTTGGCTCTCATATCTTCCAATTTATCTAAAACTTCTCTCAAAATTACCTTTTGTGTATTCTTGCTCTTTTATTTTTATCATCACATTAATAATGGGTCATTAGTGTTTTAAGTTTTTTTTTTCCTTTTCGATAGTTTAATTCTTTTTGCTTGAGTTATATATAATTTATTTTAATGTGTTGACTTTCAGGGCTTCAACAATATATCATAATGTATAACTCAGTAGACCTCTTTGTTTTTAGAAGTATTTTGAAAACTTTCGTAAAGTTGTCAAGTTTATCGTGTCTGCGGCTAATTGTTGAAAGATTTATGCACTGGCTGCATGTATTGTGGCTGCCATGATCATTTCTTTACATATTACATGCACGGTTTCCCGTGGTTTGAAAAGCCTTGATGAATATATGCGTTTATCGCGTGTGAAGTTTTTATTATAAGTCTGTGTTTTATATAGTTACCCGAGAGTTCAGTTTATCTATTCACCTAGGCCTAATTAATATTACGTCCCTTGGAGCGTTGCCCTTTCTAATTTGTGAAGAGATGTAGATTCTTTATTTTAATTCTACTCTTATATTAACGAGTTCCATCTAGAATGGCCAATTCACATTAATAGTAATCCATAACTAAAGCTATTTTGTTATCATTATTTAGATTAGAACTTATGCATTGACGACATTACTCCCTCCAAAGCTTCACCAATTTCCCTTCCTTTCATTCGTGTTAAAACTAATAATGTGCTCCTCCGAATATATCCTTCCAACTTGGTGCGTTGATATACTGAGCCAGACGCCCGTCAAAAACCGTTTTATTCAGTGTTACGACCACCAAGTTGAAGAGCAGGCCAAAGATGACGAAGGCAATGGCTCCCTTTCCAAGTAGAAGCAGAAGGCGTAGAATTGTCCAGAACAAATTCTGATTCTCCTTGGATTTTCTATCCTTGATTTCG
>JAXCGZ010015908.1:0-15000 GCA_037179515.1 Halocaridina rubra | reverse complement strand
CATCTGCAAACATATTCATGAATGAATTTACAGACTCTGGTAGGTCATTTACATATACAAGGAACAAAAGTGGCCCTAAAACTGAACCCTGTGGAACTCCACTACTAACTCTTCTCCATTCAGACACTGAGTGTCTTACTCTAACCCTCTGTTCCCTTCCTTCTAAGTAAGTTTTTATCCATTCCAAAACATTTCCACCTATTCTAGCCATTGATTGCAGCTTCCTAATAAGTCTCCCATGTGGAACAGTGTCAAACGCTTTCTGGAAGTCTAGGAATATGCAATCTGCCCAGCCCTCTCTTTCCTGTAAGATTTGGCTTACCTCATCATAAAATTCTAATAAGTTTGTTACTGTTGATCTACCATCTCTGAAGCCATGTTGCCTCACTGACAAAAAGTTGAAGGATTCCAAGTGAAGAGAGATATGTTTCCTTAGTAGTTTCTCCATAACTCTGCAAACTATGCTGGTCAAGGAAACTGGTCTATAGTTCAGAGCCGTATCCCTCCTTCCCTTTTTGAAGATAGGTATCACATTTGCTTGTTTCCAGCATCTTTGAATCTCCCCCGACTCCAGTGACTCCTTAAATATGATACTTAGTGCCACTGATATTGTGTTTGCGCATTTTTTAAGCACATGAGGGGATATGTCATCGGGACCTGTAGCTTTATGAACATCTAAATCCATCAGCGCTTTGCATACCTCTGTGGCTGTAAGATTGATGTTCTCTAATACCGGCCCTTGAGCTTCTATCACTGCAATCTGAGGGGGTGGGGTATTTTCTACTGTAAATACTGACTGAAACTCCTTGTTCAATTCTTTGCAGATCTCTTCATCCGTCTCAGTGATGCTTCCATCCGCTCTCTTTAGCCTTAAAACCTGTTCTTTTACCTTCAGTTTTCCTCTGATAAAGCTGTGGAAAAGCTTGGGATTTTCCTTAGCCTTCCTGGTGATGTCCCTCTCATAGTCTCTCTCTGCCTCTCTCCTTTTACTTAGGTAGTCATTTCTTGCTCTTTTGTAGGTTTGCCAGGCATTTATGTTTTTTCTCCTCCTATACCTTTTCCAGCATTTGTCTCTCCACTCCTTAGCTCTTTTACACCCATTATCGAACCATTTCTCTCTGGCATGAATTATGTGTGTGTGTGTGATTACCTAATTGTGATTACCCAATTGTGTTTACGGGAAAGAGCCCAAAGCTCGTATCTTCCCGTCTCCTGATCGGTTCCATTTTAGACTTAGTCATACTTATCGTACCTGTCCTTAAAACTATGGATTGAAATAGCATTAACTACCTCCTCGCTTAGCGAATTCCAATTATCAACTACTCTTACACTGTGTGTGTGTGTATGTGATTACCTAATTGTGTTTATGGGAAAGAGCCCAAAGCTCGTATCTTCCCGTCTCCTCATCGGTTCCATTTTAGACTTAGTGATACTTATCATACCTGTCCTTAAAACTATGGATTCAGATAGCATTAACTACCTCCTCGCTTAGCGAATTCCAATTATCAGCTACTCTTACACTGAAAAAGTATTTCCTTACATCCTGCAAAGAAGTTTTCTTACGAAGCTTCAAACTATGACCTCTAGTTCTAGAGCCAGCCATATCAAAATATCGATCCCTATCTACTCTATCATAACCATGAAGGAATTTAAAGACTGTCACCATATCCCCCCTCACTCTTCTAGCTTCGAGTGATGGTAAGTCTAATTCCCTCAGCCTCTCATCATAACTGAGATTGCGTATTTCTGGCACCAGTTTCGTGGCATGTCTTTGAACTTTTTCAAGCTTAGCTATGTGCTTTTTCAAGTGCGGATTCCAAAAGGGGGCTGCATATTCGAGTTATGGCCTCACATAGGTTACATAAATATTTCTGAACATTTCCTTGTCCATGTGCCTGAAGGCTACCCTTACATTTGATAAGAATGCATATGCTGCCCTTACTATGCCATTTATATGTATTTCTGGAGACAAATCTGCCAGTATGTTTACTCCTAGATCTCTCTCATTTTCTGTCTCTTGAAGTTGTACTCCAGCCACCGAGTAGTCAAGCTTGGGCCTTCTTGCACTTGTACCCATTCTCATTACCTTACATTTTGAAGTATTGAATTTCATTAGCCACTTTTCTGACCGCTCATGCAGATTATTTAGATCCTTCTGAAGTTCTACCATTGTTCTCGTTTTTTACTTTCTTCACAATCTTTGCATCATCTGCAAACATATTCATGAATGAATTTACAGACTCTGGTAGGTCATTTACATATACAAGGAACAAAAGTGGCCCTAAAACTGAACCCGGTGGGACTCCATTACTAACTCTTCTCCATTCAGACGCTGAGTGTCTTACTCTAACCCTCTGTTCCCTTCCTTCTAAGTAAGTTTTTATCCATTCCAAAACATTTCCACCTATTCTAGCCATTGATTGCAGCTTCCTAATAAGTCTCCCATGTGGAACAGTGTCAAACGCTTTCTGGAAGTCTAGGAATATGCAATCTGCCCAGCCCTCTCTTTCCTGTAAGATTTGGCTTACCTCATCATAAAATTCTAATAAGTTTGTTACTGTTGATCTACCTTCTCTGAAGCCATGTTGCCTCACTGACAAAAAGTTGAAGGATTCCAAGTGAAGAGAGATATGTTTCCTTAGTAGTTTCTCCATAACTTTGCAAACTATGCTGGTCAAGGAAACTGGTCTATAGTTCAGAGCCGTATCCCTCCTTCCCTTTTTGAAGATAGGTATCACATTTGCTTGTTTCCAGCATCTTGGAATCTCCCCCGACTCCAGTGACTCCTTAAATATGATACTTAGTGCCACTGATATTGTGTTTGCGCATTTTTTAAGCACATGAGGGGATATGTCATCAGGACCTGTAGCTTTATGAACATCTAAATCCATCAGCGCTTTGCATACCTCTGTGGCTGTAAGGTTGATGTTCTCTAATACCGGCCCTTGAGCTTCTATCACTGCAATCTGAGGGGGTGGGGTATTTTCTACTGTAAATACTGAATGAAACTCCTTGTTCAATTCTTTGCAGATCTCTTCATCCGTCTCAGTGATGCTTCCATCCGCTCTCTTTAGCCTTAAAACCTGTTCTTTTACCTTCAGTTTTCCTCTGATAAAGCTGTGGAAAAGCTTGGGATTTTCTTTAGCCTTCCTGGTGATGTCCCTCTCATAGTCTCTCTCTGCCTCTCTCCTTTTACTTAGGTAGTCATTTCTTGCTCTTTTGTAGGTTTGCCAGGCATTTATGTTTTTTCTCCTCCTATACCTTTTCCAGCATTTGTCTCTCCACTCCTTAGCTCTTTTACACCCATTATCGAACCATTTCTCTCTGGCATGAATTACACCTACTTTGGTGACAGGTATGCAGCAATCTACTATCTTCCCATATTTCTCACAAAAGATGTCATACATATCTTGTACAGATTTGTTGTAAAATAAGGTTCTCCAGTCAATAACTGCAAAAAGCTCATTCATTTTGATGTAATCTCCTTTCCGATAGTTCCTCCTCATGTCCTCAGTGTCTCTACTCTCAGGAAGAATATCTTCAATGATATACTCCATCAACAACACACAGTGGTCACTCTTTCCAAGTGGTGGTTCATACTCAATTTTTTCAATATCCAACACATTATGTGTATGTACGTATGTATGTGTGTGTGAGAGAGAGTGTGATTACCTAATTGTGCTTACGGGAAAGAGCCCAAGCTCGTATCTTCCCGTGTGTTCTCTCTCTCTCTCTCAAGTTGTTCACTGTATATTTTTGTATGTTGGTCACTGTTGCTTTGCCGTCATCCATATTTACAATTACTTTCTTCCTGTGATGTTCAAAAAACAGCGTTTGATACAGAGATTTGAGGAGTGTGTGAGAGAGAGAGGGGGGGGGGGGAAATATGATGCATTCTTTTGTTGGAACATAAGGATAATTTTTTCCTTTCTCTCTGACTCTTTGATTAACAGCCACAATGTCCAGAAGGAAAGGTCTGAGTCATGAAGAGAAACGAACTAAGATGATGGAGTTGTTTTATGAGAAAAAGGATTTCTTTCAGCTAAAGGTATTGTCTCTCAATCATCATTTTAAATATGATTATATTGTAATTTCTTGCTAGTGTGTTATAGCATTTTTGGTACAAGTTCCCCATAGTGTACATATGTGTTTCTTTCAACCAAAGATATTGTCTCTAATTTTCATTATCATTGACATTTCTGTATTCATTAATATGCCTAGCCAGGATGTTTGCATTATTTTCAAACCTCTGTCACAGAATATAACATGTTCTTTTGACATCAGTTGTCAGTATAATGTTTACATCTTATTACTTTGTCATTACATAGCTTCATTTAGCCTTGCACATGTTTTATTTAGTTAAAATCGTCAAGATGTTGTAATATGAATTAACGAATTAATAATGTGCATTTAGATTTCGAGAAAAAAGAATTAAAATACTACAAATTGGGAAGGGCATATGGCCTTGAACTGCAGCATACATTGCTACTTCTTGTACTTGATTGTTGGCCTCAATTACAGAATGATATGAAATAGACATGAAGGAAATGATTACTGTTTTTTCACGTATCTCTAATTATGCTCATTTGTTCCAAGTTATGCACCCACTCGTAGGGAAAAGAGGACAAACCCATTCTCTAAAAAAAATATTCCAGAATTTTTTCTCAGGTTTTGCCTGGTTTTTTTTTCTTAGTCCACGTTTATTCTTACTCAGTGACGTTATGTAAAGGTTAATTATGTAGTATTTACACCAGTTATTTCTTCCTCATTAACACAGGAATTAGAGAAGCTTGGTCCAAAAGAGAAAGGTGTTATATCTCAGGCTGTGAAAGATGTCGTCCAGTCTCTAGTTGATGATGGTATGGTTGACACTGAAAAAATAGGCACAAGTGTCTATTTTTGGGCATTTCCCAGGTAATTATCTAAAACGGCTGCAAAAAGACATGCTTAGCATTGTATGGTATGAGTAAAATTATGAGACATGTCATCCTCACTGTACTGAATCCCTCATGCAGAATGTAAATGAATCTCTTGTGAAGTGCTTAAATGGAAAAGAGTGTCCATAAAATTAAAGGATCTAGAGTTGTTCCCTTCCTAAAGTAAGAATGTATTTTATCTGCAGTAATGTAAAGTACTGGCATATATCCTGCATATATTTCCTAGATGTGCCAAGCCGTGAAACACATGTATTCTTTTATTTCCCCCACATTTTTTGCAGAAGTATAATTGCCATTTGTGCTTTCTTCAGTTTTATTTTGACTTCTATATGAATTGTTTTATAATTTTGTTTTCTGCTTTTTCAGCAAGGCTTTGAGCACTAGAAAAAGAAAGATGGATGAACTTGAAGCTCGTCTTGAAGAGACAAATAAAAGACTTATGAAATCTCAAACAAATTTGGAAAATGCTAAGGTAAATGATGATGTTTATGAATACTTAAATAAGCTAGTCATCTCTTCCACTCTCAGTTGATTTTGCAATAACATTGGTTTGGATTTATGTATATCACAGTGGTTTTTTTTTATTATAGATGTATGTCAGCCGTAGTACTCTGAATATCAGGTAAACTTGTACTTCCTCATCTCTTATATTCACACAAGACAGTCATTTGATGCATTTACTTTCTTGCTAGTTCCATTCTTGTTCTGCATACTGTTAGAGTAATGCCTTTGGAAACTAGCTCACTACATGCCAGTGGTAAAGTACAGTACCTCATATACATTTCAGCATTGTAATATGCAATTGCTGGTAGTTAATGGAAGCATATTAAGTGTCTCTTACCACTCAGCTCACACTCCAAACTTTCCATGCAGATTAGAATCAACCCGCGATAGTCTGAGGATATTTAAAATTTCTTTAGGTTGGTCGTGAAGAAGGTGAAGATCGCCAGGAAATTCTTGAACAACTTGCCCAACTAGAGTCAACCAAAGAACAATTGACTACGGAGATTCAGAAGTACCATGACTGTGATCCCGAAGTCCTTAAGCTGTTAAAAGATAGTGTTAAGGTAAGGTGTGCTTACTTATTCTTGTATACAGGAAATTTTTTTTTTAAAGGGGTATTAATTAGCATATGTTTAACTTGAACAGTTTTCCATATTGTCATTCAAACATTTGTCATATAGGACTTTGAAATTTTGTTGGACATAGAGGTTCCAGTTGAGATGGCACTTTGAGCTGTAACTTAAAAGAAATTTGTTCCTAAGAGTTTGTGTATTATGCTTTGTACTGTCTTCAGTTTGCTAATATTATTGCAGTACTAGTCCTGGTCTCACCAAATAAGTATTGGTGAAGGAGTTTACTGGAAAGGTCTGTATAATGCATTTGAAAATATTAGAAATTGAGGAAATCAGCTCTTTGACTCGTCACTCCCTTAAAAGGAGGATTACAGCTATTGTATTTATTACATATTATGCTGACAACAGTTGAAGAGTAAATTTTTGGGAAAGTTAGTCAAAGATATGGGTAAGAAATGAATCCTAGGGAAGATAGACTACGGCAGTAAGGCTCCTCACCACTAGAGATAATTGCCTAAGCATGTAATGATAAGGCAATGAAATATTTGTAAAGAATCGTTTAGAAAGGCGGTGTATGGTATATTGAATCATTTCAGATAAGCGAGAAAAAACTGTATGAAGTGATTTAGAGATTCATAACTTCTCGATGTTTTCATTATTATAAGTATATTTTGAGAGTGTCCTTTTATATTAAAACTTTTACATACAAATGGGACTGCCATATTTTTTTTATGTAATTTTATTTTATCTTGATTTTAGAAACAAATTTACGCTGCCTTTGTCAATATTGTGATTATTTTTAATAGTCTTTGCATTGGATAACAAAAAAATTTTACGCTTGTATGTTCAGTGTGTTGTAGGAAGTGACCTAACTTGATATGGCCTGTGATGTGGGAAAAAATCCATATTTAACTGGTCGGTGTGTGGTAGAAGGTAATTTAGAGGAATATGGGAATTGGGGCTGGCTATCCATCCTTCCTTAACTTTCTGTTCTTCCCACTAAGTAAGTAATTGAAGAGGAGGGGATGGACCGCATTTTGAATCTGCTTTCTTACTTATCATGTTACAGTTGTTCCTGGTCTGCTAGCTTCAGCAAGATTATTAAGAAATGTGAAAAACTTTTGTTGTATTAAAACACACGCATGCACACACATACATACATTAGTACTTACTTTGGCAAGTCGAATCACTGTGTTACCTTAGCATTTGTCTTATGAATCCATTGTATACTTTCACTTTTTTCTTTGAATTCTAACTTTTCATAATTTATATTTTATTTAGAAATATCCTTCCAAGTCCTCACAGTTATATTATTAACACGGTTTATATAAACATCTGTTTTAAATGCATAATAATTCGACTTCTCACTCACATGTCATAATTATTTTAAATAGTTCCTTGATTGGCATACCTTCACAGTACAGGATATTGTTTTTTATATACATTGGCAACAATCCCGCTTATAAGAGGGATGGCTGAGCTGAACAATACACATTCACCATAAGCCAGTCATACCTCGATAATTCCTTCTAGCTCCTTAGGAATAAAGGGTTGCCACAATTCCCCATGCCTCAGTAACCACAGGGTAGGCAGGCAAGGATCATCTGTAGTGAGGCCCAACAGCCACAATGGGTATACCCCCACTGGTTCATGCCCAGTGTATTATTGTTCCTGTAGAGAGTAAGAGAACTGAAACAGCACTTTGCAATTTGGGAATAAGTTTATGTAACATGAATCCCATGATACTGATTTTGTAACTCTGAATTTTTCATTACTTACTCTCTATTATAGGTTCTGCAGTTCAGAACTGTACTTTATATGGTAACATATAAAGCACAGTATTCTATGATCAGTGAATGACTTGTTTATTCATTCATGTACAGGCGCTCCCCAACTTATGAACGAGTTACGTTCCGAACGGCCGTTCATATCTTGAATTGTTTGTAAGCTGATATTTTGCATATACATTGCTGTATTGGCTGTGTAAACATTCTTACATCATGTACGCAACATTATAAAGTTGTGTTAGAACATAGTACCTTTGTTTTCTTGTCCTAAAGACACATAATGCAATTTGTCCATTGCTTGAAACATTGGAACCATCCATAACTTGCTTCATAATAATAGTAGACTCCATAGGCACTGCACATTTTACAGATTCGTATCTCCGGATGTAAGTCGAGGACCGTCTGTGCTCTCTTATACTTCTTTGGCGATTTAATAATATTATGCACATATTTACTCAAATCCTATCATGTTTCGTAGGATTAAGTCTAATTCCGTCTGAACTAATCATAATTAGCATTTTTACAATCCACTGTCTATGCTCCACATATCCAAGTTTTATGCTGTCTTTTAATCCTGTAACTATAATATATAATATTAATTGTTTTACTATATGATATTCTATATATCTGTTCTATAACTACCTTATTTTCTGTGTGAATATTTTTGTGTACCCCAAAAAGTGTAACCATCCTAACATTGTATTATCACATTTTTTTCTATCCTGTTAAGTAATATATCATTAGTCTCACAAGTACTGTGTGGAGATTTGTAGCTCGTGGATTGGTTAGTGCAGCGACTGTTTCTTCCCATCTACCTCCAGACTCTGGAACTCTCTCCCTCCTTCTGTCTTTCCAAGTACTTATAACCTATCTTCCTTCAAAAAGCAGATCTTACGTCATCGCAGGGCCTAATCCTCCATATCTCTAGACCCTCAGTACTTTGACTATTTTTTCAGTCTGTCTTTTTCCTTTGTGTATATTTACCTTGTCTCTGCCTTGTCCATAACCTTTTTCTTTTCCTTCGTCTTAATGTTTTCTCGTGCCCTGGCCTTTATTGATGCGGGCAATTTATTTACCTGTCCTGGTGCCACACTCAAAATATTTAAGTGTCACTGATATGTATCAACAACACTTGATGTAGAAGTGAACCTACTAGATTCAATTTGATAAATGCTAACCATCATAATTTAGCTCTGTTAAAAAGTGAGGAATTATGATTTCCATTTGGAATCTCCTGCAGTAAAAAATCTCGTTCTTTTTTAGCAGTTTCAAATATCACACCAGTGATGTTTGTAAGATCCCAGAAGGTTGTTTTTTTTGTAAGTTTTCTGAAAGTCTTTGGACAGGCAGTCTGTACAGATATATAAACTTTTTATGACTTTACTGTTGCTCATTGTTATATCAGTTTGTTCATATGAGTTTTTAAGAAATGTGTTACATATGTTGTAAAGTTGTTGTGAGCATGTTGGTTTTCATCATACTTTCATGTTAATCAGGTTGCTCATGAAGCAGTGAATCGGTGGACAGACAACATATATGCTGTGAAAAGTTGGTGTAATAAAAAGTTCTTCATTGAGGAAGCAACTATAAACAAACAGTTTGGTATCCCTGAAGATCTTGATTATATGTAAGTGATATGTTTTTTTTATTATAAGTGTATTAATTTCTAAAAGGATAGGTTACCCTATACTATACATTTTCTCATTACAATAAACCCTTATGTGAAGAGGTATTAGCAACAAATCAAATCTGTACTATGCTGATATGTACTAATTTCTAAAAGGATAGGTTACTTTATAGCTATATATTTTCTCATTACAATGAACCTTTATGTGAAGGGGTATTAGCAACAAAACAAATCTGTAATATGCTAATATGCCTGTAAAATTATGATGGTTAACTAAAACTTACATACGTCTACTATATGTTTATTTATGTCTTGTTAGTTTACAGTTGTTTGAAAGATAGTATTTAGTAATATATCAAACAAGCAGCAGATATCATATAAGTGTCAAAAATTTACTGAAAATTAAAAACAAGCTACGAAAAAGTAGGTTTTCTAGTTTGGTTTACTAGACTTAGATTTATTCTTTAAAGTTTTTCTGTAGTTTCACAGTGATTCATGAAATGAAAAGATGAGTGCCAAAGGAATAGTTTTGTTTTCAAGAGGAAGAGAAGTATCATTTGAGGTGTTTTTAAGAAATGTATCAGTCTGATGTTATATTTGGCTCATTTTGTAACAAAGCCAGTGCTGTAGTCTTAGCAAGTAGGGAATGTAAAAGGAACTCTCAGTTTAGAACATTATAATGCAGTGATGAATCCCCCAATTGTCAGCTCCTTATTAACCTTTCTTTCAAATGAGTTATATTCTGCTTATTATGTATTCCTTGATACGGTTCATTTCATTTTTTTCTTCCCTCACAACATTTAAGTGAAATACTTTATTTAGTTCTTTTAGAAATAAAGAGAATATTGACTTCTGTGCTTTCTGTCTCGAATGTTATTACATATATATTTGTACTTTTCACAATAAAATTATTCAGATTACTTATGAATTTGATACCTGTTCCTGAAAATATTCATAATACGTCGGGAAGTCACCACAAACTTTCACGTCTTTCTAATTTAACTAATGCCCTCTCACATGTGCATCTAATACGATGCAAATACAGCTGTAAACAAATTCACAGCTTTGACCCATCATGTACTACAGTTATATTGCTTCAAAGGGTGATTGTTTTTCACTTGCATAGTTTGACAACAACCAGTAGCTTATTATTTTGCTTTCTTAGGAGTGCGAAGGAGAAAATTATTTCTGCTGTAGTATTAAGTGTTTTCGAACATGATGTTATGTCTATAACAAAAGTAGATCAGACACAGCAAGGTATAATGTAGCAGAGAAACATCATATTCTCCAATTCCTCACCTCTGCGATGAAAAGAAATTCCAATCTCTGCTCACCATATTCCATACTTGCTTTATAAAATATTTGTTACACAGTGTTAGATTTTCCTGTCTAGTCATAAGGCAAGAATTGTGGCATAATAAGATATAATATGAATTCTCGCAAAATGTTTTCCAATTTGTTTTTAATATTAAGCAGAAGCATTCACGCTTATGACCAGTTTATTTGTTTTCTGCTATGCAGATAATTATCTGTTAATGGAATAGACTGTCAGAATTTAGGACTGTTGTAACTTGCCATGGGCATTTATCAACTCAAATAATTTACCATTTACATGTTATTTTAGAATTTGCCTAATGCTAGAAGTGTGCTGTTTACATGAAAACACTTTTCCCGTGGATATTTTGCCATATTGAAAACATTCAGTAGTGTTTTTGATAACATATTAGTACCTAAGAGACTATGATATAGCCTTGGCAGTAGTAGTGCTATTTACAGCTTTTCCACGTATGTGGAGCCACTGGTCTTTGATGATCAGTACCATTTAGCTTTATATTCCACAGCAATTGTCTAAAGGATGTTCACCCTCCTCTCTTTGTGTATTCATTTATATATCTGTGTGTATGTACTTATGTATCTTTTTCCCTCTTTTTAACTTAATTTAACTAGGCCAGGTGTTTTCTTCTTCTTCTTCATTGGGACCATGTGGGTCCTCCTACCAAGTTCTTATTCTATCTGCATTTATTTTATTATTATTGATCTTAATATCTTCTTATCTGTTGCTTCTGTTTTTGAAAGTTTTCTTCACGTAGGAGGTCTCAGCATCCTTGACTATTTTGTTTTATATTTATCCTTCATTAAGTTGCAGGTAAGTCCTCCGGGTTTTAAAAATTTGCCACGCATATTGTTCACAGTTTTAAGTCTCTATATTTTGTTTTAATTCTCTGCGATTGTCTCTCCATTGTTATTCAGATTTGGAGCTACATTTTTGAATGTTCTCTGTTTTTTGTATTTTTACTCGAGGGGGAACATTATCATGGACTTAGGATCTTATTTCATGTATTCTCTTGTAATTTACTGCTTTTTCTTTTAGCCTTTTAAGGCCTCTCTACTCAGTAATGTTTTATCTACTCTTTTGTAGTTTTACTGCACAAAACTGCATCATCCTAAAACATTTTTTCTCATGAAAAAATATAGATCAGATGCACCCTATCGAGGCATTAGTATGCTACTTGGTCTAAATCTTTGTCATGTAATTACTACTTTTTATTTGAGTACTCACCTATTACACTGAGCCATTATTAACTCTATGCATATTTAGTCAAGCTCTAATTGTCTTTAAACTTAGCAGACATTGCTTGTGGAATTAATCTTTCTCAGACTGTTATTATTATCATCATAAGGCAAGTGGCAAGGTCAAGTGAAAAAAGTCGAAGGCCATCTTAATTCATTACAGAACTTCTTTTACTTAAATGTTTGTACTAGTACAAGCGTAGATTGCCCCTTCATATTTGTATTTTTTTTTAATGTACAAATATTCCTCAAGTCCTTTAGCCTATTAGTGTATACCTCCTCAAAACTTTCCGAAGAGTTTATTGACATATCACTAGCTTCAGTTACCCAAGTTCCATCCTGTTAAATAGGTTTCTTTTCTGTAGTTATTTAAAGACAGTGCACATCTCCCTCATTATTGACTTTCTTATTTGTACACGGTCAACAAGACATCCATAGAATACTGGTTTGTCCTTTCCTGAATAATATAGTGTTGTACCATTAGCCCTGCTGTCATATTTATCTAATATTTTGTATTTATATCTTTTTTGGGGACTTGTTTCTTAATATAGCAGTGTTGAAGCTCTATTCCTCGATAGTTGTTCCAAGTGTGCATTCTATTAAATATTTACTGCAGCATTTTGTGATTCATCTTCTTTTTGTTCATTCTATATTTCTTCTTCACTGCTTACTTAGTATGCTTGTTATTGCCACCAGCATATACATTTTGTTATGAACATTAGTGCTTCACTACATTTTCAATCCTGATGTATCCAAACTCTTCCTCTTGCTCTTGCAAATACTACTGCATTTTTAAAGTCATATGGGGACACTGACTTTACTTTTGGGGGCTAATGCTGCTGGAGACTGTAAGCTGAAGCCCTTGTTGATTTCCTTGGCAAAAAACCCAAGGGCACTCAAGGGCGTCTGGTCAGATCAACTACCAGTCGTCTGGAAGTCGAACAAGAAGGCTTGGATAACCCTTCAGATATTTGAGGACTGGTTCAGCAACCATATTGTGCTGAAGTGGAGAGCTACTGTGCCTCCAAGGGTCTTCTGTTTAAGGTGTTGTTATTGCTTGACAATGCCTCCAATCACCCTCCCCATTTAGATGACTTTCATCCTAATGTCAAAGTGGTTAACCTTCTACCTAATACCACTTCATTGTTATAGCCAATGGATCAGAGGATAATTGCCTCTTTCAAGGCCTGCTACCTACGAAGGATAATCATTATGGCTCTCAGGGCAACTGAAATGGACAAGAACTTTACTCTCAAGGATTTTTGGAAGTCATACAATACTCTTCAGGCTGTGAAGAATATTGCTGATGCTTGGGAGGAAGTGAAGCAGACGAAATTGAATGGGGGAATGGAAGAAACTGTGCCCCTATTTTGTGAATGATTTCTGAGACTTTAAGGAGACAGTTGAGGCTGTCACCAATCATAGTTGCCCTGAGCAAGGAGCTCAAGTTGGAGGTGGAGACTGATAATATAAAGTTTCTGGAATCTCATGTCGAGTAGTTAACTGCCAAGGACCTGATTCATTTGGAAATGCAGATGGTTGAAGAGGATGAAGAACTACCAAGGCAAGAGCCCAAGAGATTCACTACCAGGGAATTAGAAGAAACGTTTGCCTTGGTAGAGGAAGCGTTGGCAGAGCTCAAAGCTCAGGACCCCAACGCTGCCGGTTACACTAAGGTCGAGAGAGTGATCAATAATGTTACTAGGAAAAATTTCTTCCCTGTGAATTATTTAAGAAATTCACATCCCAAATTCAGATCACTCCACTGTCAGGCCTCGTGTTTCCCTTTGCCTTCATCACCTGCTCTTCCTCACCAATTCTTAAGCTGGGAACACTTGCAATCTTATCTCATCTAACCAGATTTAAGTCACCTCTCCTCTCAATGTGTCCATACCTGAAGAACTCTATCTGCCTAATTCTCAAATGACTTCAAAGTGCATTCTTTTCTGTTTGGATTCTGATCAATTGACAATCCTTCAGAAGAGTTTTTCATGTTGTAATATCATAGTCTGTCTGGAGCAAGACTATGGCTTCTAACAAAATTAACACTGTTTTAACTGGCTCGGTTATTGACCTCTTTGTGGTCAGTACTCTCGAGATCCATTTTTTCTTGTCATCATGGTCGTTAGTGCTCCTTATCTCATAATTTTCATCTTGATTCGCAGTTTATCTCTCCAGATATTGCAAATTTCATAATATTCATACTTAGAGTTTATAAGTAAACAAAAACCACATACGTGTGTTCCCTGCTTTCAGATTGCTAAGTAACATTTCATTGACACTGTTCATTTCTTCAATGAAATGAAACTTTTTAAAGAAATATAATACGTATGTTACTAATTTAAGGCTTAATAATAGATATTTACTTTGGGAGCGTTTGATCCTAGGCATTTATCTCAAACCTATCTCGAGAAGCCATGCACTTATTATTCCATAAAAAGCAGAGTTACATTACAAATGTAAATTAACTAAACAATTGTAGAGCATAGTGCATGAATTCTGAGAATGTGGAGTTAAAAGGACTAGATTTCAAGTGAATTCTTAATTGTAGTCTGTGTGTAATTGCTCTTTTGGTTTCATAATCTTAATAGCCGGTCAACTTATTACTATTAGAGAATGACATGGACTATACCAGTAGCTGCTCTCTTTCTCTCTCTTTACATATATATATATATATATATATATATATATATATATATATATATATATATATATATATATATATATATATATATATATATATATCTATCTATCTATCTGTCTATCTAATCTATCTATCTATTTATCTATCTATCTATCTATCTCTATCTATCTATCTATCTATCTATCTATCTATCTATCTATATCTATCTATCTATCTATCTATCTATCTATCTATCTATCTATCTATCTATCTATCTATCTATCTATCTATCTATCTATCTATCTATCTATCTATCTATCTATCTATCTATATATATTATATATATATATATATATATATATATATATATATATATAAA
>JAXCGZ010015907.1:0-39848 GCA_037179515.1 Halocaridina rubra | reverse complement strand
TAAATTGTATGATTTGAACTAAGATTAATAAGTTGTTTTTCTGCTTAAATAATATTAGTGTTTTGTTTTAGCATTATTATTATTTGAATTATGATTTAATCTTTGTGTCCATTAAGTTCTCCTATCCATTGGTCTCTGAATAGTAATATAATATGGAAATAGTGAATGTTTTAACTTTACTGAAAGTAACAAATGTTTTGTTTGAGGATAAATTGTATGATTTGCACTAAGATTAATAAGTTGTTTTTCTGCTTAAATAATATTAGTGTTTTGTTTTAGCATCATTATTATTTGAATTATGATTTAATCTTTAGGTTCATTAAGTTTTTATATTAATTGGTCTCTGAATAGTAATTGCATATCGAAATAGTAAATGTTTTGACTTTACACACAGTAAAACATGTTTTGTTTCAGGAGTAGTTTTAAGGCCAAATTTTAAAATAAATTAATGCCCATAGTAACGATAGGAGTAGAAATTATAAGATAAGGTTTCTTATAGAAATTACTGTTGATGTTATGGTCTATATAATATGGAAATAGTGAATGTTTTAACTTTACTAAAAGTAACAAATGTTTTGTTTGAGGAGTAGTTTTTAAGGCTTAATTTTAAGACAAATCAATGCCCCTAATAATGATAGGAATAGAATTTATTAAGATAAGGTCTCTTATAGAAATTACTGTTGATGTTATGGTCTATATCATTTTAAATGTGTATACATGCCAATACTCTACCTCATTTGTTTGCTAATGTGCTACATGAGTCATGATTTTACTGTAATTAACTCAATTTTGTCTTTTAAAGAAACGAGAGAAGTAGATGAATTAATGTTTTGATTTAAACTGACTTTTGATCTTAATTAATGTTTGATATTAGTTACACACTGAAATTATACCGTTTAAGGTTATGTTTGTTTAAATATAAGAATATGTTTGTATTACAGATTTCCACAAGGAAATAGACTCTGCATGCTCTAGTTGTCTGTAGAAGTACTATATATATGTTATGTTTGTGTAATTTGTTTAGGGTTCATAGAAATAGGATTTCTTAGATGATAACTTAAATAATTCGGCCCCGTTTTTATTGTAAACAAATGTTAGTTAGGATGATGAAACTGAAATAAGAGATATTTCAGTGTGGTGGGGAGGGATGTCGTAGGACTTTTGGGCTAGGTGTCAAAGGAAACGTTGAACACTCTCTCCAGAGTGTGATAGGACGAGGCCTACGGTTAAGATGTGTCACGAAGATATATAGCGGGTCCCGTGGGACTTGGCATCTGGCGTATCTCATAGCTCAAGAGGGTGAGAGATATAAACCAGTCCTTTATTCCCCATACCACACAGAAACCCTTGTCCTAAATGTGAAGTACCAGCCCGGGGGAGATACCCAATGGCAATAGGCTATTACCACCCACTCCTTTGCAATAGGCTCGTTGGATTAGCCCCTCCCCTAAATAGGCGGGAATCCACTTCGAACCTGGAGTTGATTTGCCAAGTTGAATGTCAAGCCACGCCTTCCCCTCAGGGTATTTCAAGAACCACCCAAGGCAGACAGGGTTAGTTAGAACTTTGCCAGGGGCACGAATAGATCAGAGATTGAGTTAATCATAGGGTGGGGGCATTGAGGCGTCGAAGTTGTGTTGTACTCTAGAATAAATATAAGCAAAGGAATTACTGCTTGTCCATTCTTACCTTGTAACCGTCAGGTACTAATAATTAACACGTAGCAAAGAAAAGCAATACGTCAGTATTTATGTAACCTATGTGAGGCCAAAACTCGAATATGCAGCCCCCTTTTGGAATCCGCACTTGAAAAAGCACATAGCTAAGCTTGAAAAAGTTCAAAGACATGCCACGAAACTGGTGCCAGAAATACGCAATCTCAGTTATGATGAGAGGCTGAGGGAATTAGACTTACCATCACTCGAAGCTAGAAGAGTGAGGGGGGGTATGGTGACAGTCTTTAAATTCCTTCATGGTTATGATAGAGTGGATAGGGATCGATATTTTGATATAGCTGGCTCTAGAACTAGAGGTCATAGTTTGAAGCTTAGTAAGAAAACTTCTTTGCAGGATTTAAGAAAATACTTTTTCAGTGTAAGAGTAGTTGATAATTGGAATTGGCTAAGCGAGGAGGTAGTTAATGCTATCTCAATCCATAGTTTTAAGGACAGGTATGATAAGTATCACTAAGTATAAAATGGAACTAATCAGGAGACGGGAAGATACGAGCTTTGGGCTCTTCCCCGTAAACACAATTAGGTAATCACATATCCATTTCATATAGTGGCCGACTGAAGTTTTTGCGCCAGCTGTTAAAAAATACCTTAAGGAAAAATGTTTGCCCATTAAGTGTCTTCTGGTAATGAAAATAGCGCCTGCACATCATCCAGGTTTGGAAGATGACCCTGATATCGAAGACGGCCACATAAGTCAAATTTCTGCCTCAAAACACCAATCTTCTCCTCCAGCCAATATATTTTTATTTTCTTTAATGGGGTTTTCCTACCATATATATATATATATATATATATATATATATATATATATATATATATATATATATATATATATATATATATATATATATATATATATATATATATATATATATATATATATATATATATATATATATATATATATATATATATATATATATATATATATATATATATATATATATATATATATACATATAAAACCTTGTTCCTTTTATACACGATTTTTTATACACGAAATTGGAATAACGCCCACAAAAAATAATAGTAAAAAAAAAATTCAAATTTTGCAAATAACGCTTTCCCCCCCCCCCCACGAGTACAAAGAGGGTTACGATAAGAAAAGATCATCATCATCATTATATATATATATATATATATATATATATATATATATATATATATATATATATATATATATATATATATATATATATATATATATATATATATATATATATATATATACAGTGTTCCCCCCTTATCGTGGTAGTTCGGTTCCAGGACCTGGCGCGAGACAGGAACACCGCGAAGTAGTATCAGTCTTAATTTTTTTTTTTTTTTTTAAGATGATTATGACACCAGGACAGGCCAAAAATGATAACATAAAACGGCCTTTATCAGGCTGTAAAGAGAAACAGAGATGGAGAGTGTAATGACCTGTCAGATGTGAAGGGATTATAAAGGATGTGTAATGAATATCCAGCTCTCTGCTGGGTTTACTATGCCTCTGCATTACTTTCATGATGTCTATTCTAAAAATTCTCCTTAGATCTTATTATTATTATTATTATTATAATTATTATTATTATTATTATTATTATTATTATTATTATTATTGGAAACAATAATTTTCCTTTGATGATGATTGGGGAGATTATTATTATTATTATTATTATTATTATTATTATTACGAATTCGTAATTAAACCATTATTTTTTCTATAAATAATGTAGTTTTGGTTGAATGAACAAGAGTTACTTAAAGATTTTTTCTCTCTCTCTCTCTCTCTCTCTCTCTCTCTCTCTCTCTCTCTCTCTCTCCAACATTCTATTCTACACAACCCCCCACACTCTCCTTGTCCCAGCCAACTAGGGAGGGGCAATTTACACAGTTATTAAAAGTAAATAAACCAACAGATGTACAAACAATGATGAGCCCTTAATAATAATAATAATGATGATGATGATAATAATCTCCACAATCATCATCAAAGGAAAATTATTGTGCCAATAATAATAATAATAATAATAATAATAATAATAATAATAAGGCCTAAGAAGAATAATTGGAATAGACATCATGAAAGTAATGCAGAGGTATATTAAAACCCAGCAGAGAGCTGGATATTCATTACATATCTTTTATAATCCCTTCACATCTGACAGGTCATTACACTCTCCAGCTCCGTTTCTCTTTACAAGCTGATAAGGTCTGTTTTATTTTATAATTTTTTAGCCCATCCTGGTGTCACAATAATCTTTATTTCCCCCCCCCCCCGCCCATAAAAAAAACCACGATACAGTGACAACGCGAACCAAGAAACGCGAATAACCGAGGGAACACTGTATATATATATATATATATATATATATATATATATATATATATATATATATATATATATATATATATATATATATATATATATATATATATATATATATATATATATATATATATATATATACAGTGTTACCCCGGTTCTTCGCGCTACTTGGTTCGCGTTCTCACTCTATCGCGGTTATTTTTTGGATAAATTATTTTATTTTATGGGTATATATTAAATATTAAAATATTTAAAAAAAAAATTTCAGTACTTTCATTTTTTTATTGAAATTTACATTGCGTGCTGTTATTTGTAATGTAAAGGGTGTTTTTTTAACAGTGCAGGGAGGGTTTATACAGTACGTAAACAAAAAAATAATTGTAAATGAGTATGTGTCACGTCATCATCACCTCATTCATCGTAATTTTATCTATCACTTTCATAAAAATTTACGTTGCTTGCTGTTATTTATAATGTAAAGGGTGTTTTTTTAACAATGCAGGGAGGGTTTATACAGTACGTAAACGAAAAAATAATTGTAAATGGGTATGTATGTCACGTCATTATCACCTCATTCACCGTAATTTTATCTATCACTTTCATAAATATTTACGTTGCTTGCTGTTATTTATAATGTAAAGGGAGTTTTTTTAACAGTGTAGGGAGGGTTTATACAGTACGTAAAAGAAAAAATAATTGTAAATGAGTATGTATGTCACGTCATTATCACCTCATTCACCGTAATTTTATCTATCACTTTCATAAAAATTTACGTTGCTTGCTGTTATTTATAATGTAAAGGGTGTTTTTTTAACAGTGAAGGGAGGGTTTATACAGTACGTAAGAGAAAAAATAATTGTAAATGAGTATGAATATCACGTCATTATCACCTCATTCACCGTAATTTTATCTATCACTTTCATAAAAATTTACGTTGCTTGCTGTTATTTATAATGTAAAGGGTGTTTTTTAACAGTGTAGGGAGGGTTTATACAGTACGTAAACGGAAAAATAATTGTAAATGAGTATGTATGTCACGTCATTATCACCTCATTCACCGTAATTTTATCTATCACTTTCATAAAAATTTACGTTGTTTGATGTTATATATAATGTAAAGGGTGTTTTTTTAACAGTGCAGGGAGGGTTTATACAGTAAGTAAACGAAAACATAATTGTAAATGATTATGTATGTCACATCATCATCACATTCACGGTAAGTTTTCCTATCACTTTCATAAAAATTTACGTTGCTTGCTGTTATCTATAATGTAAAGGGTGTTTTTTTTAACAGTGCAGGGAGGGTTTATACAGTACGTAAACGAAAAAATAATTGTAAATGAGTATGTATGTCACGTCATTATCACCTCATTCACCGTAATTTTATCTATCACTTTCATAAAAATTTACGTTGCTTGCTGTTATTTATAATGTAAAGGGTATTTTTTTAACAGTGCAGGGAAGGTTTATACAGTGTAAACGTAAAATATATTAAAATATCTATGTACATATAGGCGGATCCTACTTCGCGGATTTCCTGGTTCGCGCTGGGTCCCAGAACCGAACTACCGCGATACGTGAGGCAACACTGTAAATATATATATATATATATATATATATATATATATATATATATATATATATATATATATATATATATATATATATATATATATATATATATATATATATATATATATACATATATATATATATATATATATATATATATATATATATATATATATATATATATATATATATATATATATATATATATATAGTGTTCCTTCAATTATCGCGATGGTTCGGTTCCGGGACCCGGTGCGAGACATGAAAATCGCGAAGTAGGATCAGCCTATATGTACATAGATATTTTAATATATTTTTACGTTTAAACATTTAAACCCTCCCTGTACTGTTAAGAAACCACCCTTTACTTCATAAATAGCAGCATGCAACGTAAATTTATATGAAGGTGATAGAAAAACTTACGGTGAATGAGGTGATAATGACATGACATACTCATGGACATAGGTATTTTACAATTATTTTTACCTTTATATACTGCATAAACCCTCCCTGCACTGTTAAAAAAACACCCTTTACTTTATAAATAACAGCATGCAACGTAAATTTATATGAAAGTGATAGATAAAATTACGGTGAATGAGATGGTAATGACATGACATACTCATGTTCATAGGTATTTTGCAATTATCTTTATGTTTACATACTGTATAAACCCTCCATGCACTGTTAAAAAAACACCCTTTACTTTATAAATAACAGCATGCTACATAAATTTATATGAAAGTGATAGATAAAATTACGGTGAATGAAGTGGTAATTACATGACATACTCATGTACACAGGTATTTTACAATTATTTTTACGTTTACGTACTCTATAAACCCTCCATGCACTGTTAAAAAAACATCCTTTACATTATAAATAACAGCATGCAACATAAATTTATATGTACGTGATAGGTAAACTTACTGTGAATGAGGTGGTAATGACGTTTCTTGACCACGGAGAAAATTATTTTGAAGCCAATAAAAGCTTTACGGCTGCTTTTGGGGGGAAAAGAACATGGTAATGGGAAGTTGCTGTCGCTGTTTCTCATTTGTTGCAAAATGGTATGGTAAGGAATCATGGCATCGTCGAGAAGATTACAGAAGGTCACCGAACGAACCATATTATCGTCATATTCCTGCGAGAGTTGTTGGGATGCTATCACATGTTCATATATGGCTGCCAGACATTCGAGTGTAAGGCCAGGTTCTTCAATTTCTTCGTGCGTTTCCTGAAGTTCTTCCTCTTCTTCGCTCGCTGATTTCGTCATTTCTTCCAGGTCTTCATCACTCAAAGGCTGCGAGTGGCAGTCAATCAGTTCATTCACATCTTCGTGAGTCATATCTTTAAAGCCTTCTCCTCCTAGCAATGCAGCCAACTTCACAGCTTTCGCAACTGCCGAGTTATGGACTTCATCAGGAGCAAATCCCTTGTAGTCGTGGATGACTTCGGGCCACAATTTCTTCCAGCTGGCATTGATTGTGGCCGACTTCATCTTTTTGATTGCATTCTAAATATTTTGAAGGCATGTGCCAATCATGTAATTACACCAGTACGTCTTCACTGAGAAGTCTGTGTACAAATCCATGGATTCAACCAGGTTCGCCAGGGCATTTCGTGTGTAGAGGGCCTTGAATGCACGAATAATGCCTTGATCCATAGGCTAAATCAGTTACGTCGTATTCGGTGGCAGGAACTGGACTTGAACACCGTTATATTCGAGATTAGTTGCGTGACCACCAGCATTATCCATCAAAAGAAGGACTTGAAATTCAAGGCCTTTTTCTGCAAGATAAAATTTAACCTGAGGGATAAAGCATTGGTGAAACCAGTCCAATGTGAGGCTTTTCGTGATCCAGGCCTTAAGGTTATGCATCCAATACACTGGCAGCAGATTCTTATTCTTGTTCTTCAAAGCCCTAGGGTTCTTTGACTTGTAGATAAGCCCGGGCTTTAACATGAAGCCTGCAGCATTCCCACACATGATGAGGGTAACGCGATCTTTGTGCACTTTAAATCCCTGGATTTTAGCTTCCTCCTTGAAGAGAAAAGTGCGAGATGGCATTCTCTTCCAAAATAAGACAGTCTCATCCATGTTGAAGACTTGCTCATGAACATATTCCCCTTCGGCGATAATTTTCTTGATGTCGTTCTTCACGTAATTTTCTCCGGCAGCTGTATCTGCAGAGGCAGCTTCGCCATGCACTGAAATGCTTTTTAGGCCATAGAATTTTTGAAATTTGAAGAACCATCCCTTGCTAGCAATGAACGGTTGTATCCTCGGTGGAGAATCGCTGGAGGGTCCTGGTTGTGGGTCGTCGATATCTTCTCTCCCCTCCTCCTCTCCACGGTCGCCACTGTCGTCGACGGGTTCGTCTGTAGCGAATGTCTCGTACAGCTTCTTCGCCTTTGTTTATATGATATTGGTGTTTAAGCTGATGTTTTTCTTTCTGCAGTCAGCAATCCACAGGGCCAAAGCAGATTCCATCAGCACTACTGCTTTATTGTGGGATGTTACGACTCTCTTCACTGATTTATCATAAGAAATACTCGCTGTTTTCCTGATCTTTGCCTCGTCCTTTTTGATGTAGCGGACAGTAGATTCATTGAGGCCAAAATAGCGGCCGACATCCGTAAACCTATTTCCTTCTTTCAACATATCTAAGAGTTTCAACTTATCTACTATGGTTAACATCTTCCTTTGCCGCTTAGGCTGACTACCAGAAGCCTTAGAAGATGAAGGACGTTTGGGAGGCATTGCAAAGGTTAAATTACGCGTGAAAATAAATCACAAGCAAAACGTATTAATAAGCACAACGTGAATGGCTCACACGTGAGTTAGACTGAACGAGTGAGGCGGGACAATGGAAGATGGTGGGAAAAGCAAACTGCAATGAAAAAGCCAATCAGACCCCATGATACAAAACATACAGAAAAACAATTCTGTGATTCGTCGTCTCCCGACCTTTCGGCCAGTAGCATTCCATGAACTATCTCACGTAGGTGAGAGCCTGTTCATTTCCCGAAACACTGATAGCGGTATCGTATTTTACATAGTGCAATACTGGTAGTATTTATGTTTTTTACTATTTTTTGTTTTATTATTCTTAGGCTAGGAAATACTTGTTTTATCAATAAAATAATTAAAATTTTAATATTCACTAGGTCAAGTAGGTGAGAGCCTTTACGTTTTCCGAAATGTGATACCAGTATCGTATTTTACATGGTGCAATACTGTTAGTACTGCATTTATGTTTTTTACTATTTTTTACTGTTTTATTATTCTTAGGCTAGGAAATACTTGTTTTATCAATAAAATAATGAAAATTTTAATATTCACTAGGTCACGTAGGTGAGAGTCTTTGCGTTTTCCAAAACGATGATACAGGTATCGCATTTTACGTGATGCAATACGGTTAGTATTTATGTTTTTTACAATTTTTTACTGTTTTATTATTCTTAGGCTAAGAAATACGTTTTTTTATCAATAAAATCATGAAACTACTGGAAATTTTAACATATATGCTAGCTCACTTAGGTGCGACCCCAATACATTGTACGCTATCGGACACTATTTCACATGATGCAATACTGTGAGTTATATATCTAAATTTATTTACTATTCGTAGGCTGGGAAATAAATTTTTTAATCAATTAAATAATGAAATTTGTTTTCAATAAAAAAAATTAAAATACTGAAAAATTTTATTTTTTTAATATTTTATTATTTTTGCATATACCCCCCCAAAAAAATAATAATTTGCCAAAAAAAAACGCGGTACAGTGAATTCACGAGCCAAGAAACGCGATACAGCGAAGGATCACTGTGTGTGTATATATATATATATATATAATATATATATATATATATATATATATATATATATATATATATAGTATTGGCATCTATAATCCTACTAGGAATCCTGTTCCATGCATCAGCCACTCTCCGGTATTACCAAGCCAATTTTCACCAGTTTCCCTTCTGAACAGGGTTGCCAGGTGCTTTGAAGAGAAAAAGGACAGACATGCAATAAAAAAAGAGGACATTTATCCTACAAAAAGGACAAACATATATATATATATATATATATATATATATATATATATATATATATATATATATATATATATATATATATATATATATATATATATATATATATATATATATATATATATATATATATATACAGTGTTCCCCCGGTTATTCGCGTTTCTTGGTTCGCGTTCTCACTGTATCACTTTTTTTTTTTTTTTTAAGATTATTGCGACACCAGGATGGGCCAAAAAATGATAAAATAAAACAGACTTTATCAGGTTGTAAAGAGAAACAGAGATGGAGAGTATAATGACCTGTCAGATGTGAAGGGATTATAAAAGATGCGTAATGAATATCCAGCTCTCTGCTGGGTTTTAATATACCTCTGCATTACTTTCATGATGTCTATTCCAATAATTCTCCTTAGATCATATTATTATTATTATTATTATTATTGGAAACAATAATTTTCCTTTGATGATGATTGTGGAGATTATTATCATCATCATCATTATTATTATATTATTATTAAGGGCCCATCATTGCTTGTACATCTGTTGGTTTATTTACTTTTCATAACTGTGTAAAGTGCCCCTCCCTAGTTGGCTGGGACAAAGAGAGTGTGGGGGGTTGGGTAGAATAGAATGTTGGAGAGAGAGAGAGAGAGAGAGAGAGAGAGAGAGAGAGAGAGAGAGAGAGAGAGAGAGAGAGAGAGAGAGAGAGAGAGAGAGAGAGAGAGAGAGAGAGAGGAGAGAGAGAGAGAGAGAGAGAGAGAGAGAGAGAGAGAGAGAGAGAGAGAGAGAGAGAGAGAGAGAGAGAGAGAGAGAGAGAGAGAGTTCATACAAATAATGCTTCAAATGGATATAAAACCAAGAATTGAACATGGTTTACAGGGAGGTGTACATATTGATAAAACATTGCTGCATACTAACATACAACTCACAGAATGGCAGCACAGAGTACATTATATGCAAAAGTAAAGCTCAGAGAAACGCAGAATGCACAAACAGAATTATATAGCAACATACAGAAAATATATGTATAATTCAATATAATTAATGGCCACCAAAGTGAGGAAAACGAGCAAGAATAACATCAAGGTTGTCATCATTAAGTAAAAATGAGCAGATCTGTATTAAGTTCTGACCTCGTGGTAAAACATCTCTCACTGCGGGGCACTGAAGACAATAGTGGTCAAGAGTGTTAGCATTAGTTCGGTCGCATAATGTACAGGAGGTGTACTGTGGCATATCTAGAGTCTGGGAGACCTGCCATAAAGGCCGATACCCCATTCTGAGCCGAGCACTAACTACATTGTTTTTCCGCACCATTAACCCATGTCTGCGATACTTGTAGCGACTGTGAAGGAAGTGATCATGGTGCTGTATGGAAAAAAAATTGGAAAAAAAAAAAAAAAAAAAAAATTGAAAAAATTGGAAAGAGTGACCACTGTGTGTTGTTGATGGAGTATATCATTGAAGACATTCTTCCTGAGAGTAGAGGCACTGAGGACATGAGGAGGAACTATCAGAAAGGAGATTACATCAAAATGAATGAGCTTTTTGCAGTTATTGACTGGAGAACCTTATTTTACAACAAATCTGTACAAGAAATGTATGACATCTTTTGTGAGAAATATGGGAAGATTGTAGATTGCTGCATACCTGTCACCAAAGTAGGTGTAATTCATGCCAGAGAGAAATGGTTCGATAATGGGTGTAAAAGAGCTAAGGATTGGAGAGACAAATGCTGGAAAAGGTATAGGAGGAGAAAAAACATAAATGCCTGGCAAACCTACAAAAGAGCAAGAAATGACTACCTAAGTAAAAGGAGAGAGGCAGAGAAAGATTATGAGAGGGACATCACCAGGAAGGCGAAAGAAAATCCCAAGCTTTTCCACAGCTTTATCAGAGGAAAACTGAAGGTAAAAGAACAGGTTTTAAGGCTAAAGAGAGCGGATGGAAGCATCACTGAGACGGACGAAGAGATCTGCAAAGAATTGAACAAGGAGTTTCAGTCAGTATTTACAGTAGAAAATACCCCACCCCCTCAGATTGCAGTGATAGAAGCTCAAGGGCCGGTATTAGAGAACATCAACCTTACAGCCACAGAGGTATGCAAAGCGCTGATGGATTTAGATGTTCATAAAGCTACAGGTCCTGATGACATATCCCCTCATGTGCTTAAAAAATGCGCAAACACAATATCAGTGGCACTAAGTATCATATTTAAGGAGTCATTGGAGTCGGGGGAGATTCCAAGATGCTGGAAACAAGCAAATGTGATACCTATCTTCAAAAAGGGAAGGAGGGATACGGCTCTGAACTATAGACCAGTTTCCTTGACCAGCATAGTTTGCAAAGTTATGGAGAAACTACTAAGGAAACATATCTCTCTTCACTTGGAATCCTTCAACTTTTTGTCAGTGAGGCAACATGGCTTCAGAGAAGGAAGATCAACAGTAACAAACTTATTAGAATTTTATGATGAGGTAAGCCAAATCTTACAGGAAAGAGAGGGCTGGGCAGATTGCATATTCCTAGACTTCCAGAAAGCGTTTGACACTGTTCCACATGGGAGACTTATTAGGAAGCTGCAATCAATGGCTAGAATAGGTGGAAATGTCTTGGAATGGATAAAAACTTACTTAGAAGGAAGGGAACAGAGGGTTAGAGTAAGACACTCAGTGTCTGAATGGAGAAGAGTTAGTAGTGGAGTTCCACAGGGTTCAGTTTTAGGGCCACTTTTGTTCCTTGTATATGTAAATGACCTACCAGAGTCTGTAAATTCATTCATGAATATGTTTGCAGATGATGCAAAGATTGTGAAGAAAGTAAAAAACGAGAACAATGGTAGAGAACTTCAGGAGGATCTAAATAATCTGCATGAGTGGTCAGAAAAGTGGCTAATGAAATTCAATACCTCAAAATGTAAGGTAATGAGAATGGGTACAAGTGCAAGAAGGCCCAAGCTTGACTACTCGGTGGCTGGAGTACAACTTCAGGAGACAGAAAATGAGAGAGATCTAGGAGTAAACATATTGGCAGATTTGTCTCCAGAAATACATATAAATGGAGTAGTAAGGGCAGCATATGCATTCTTATCAAATGTAAGGGTAGCCTTCAGGCACATGGACAAGGAAATGTTCAGAAATATTTATGTAACCTATGTGAGGCCAAAACTCGAATATGCAGCCCCCTTTTGGAATCCGCACTTGAAAAAGCACATAGCTAAGCTTGAAAAAGTTCAAAGACATGCCACAAAACTGGTGCCAGAAATACGCAATCTCGGTTATGATGAGAGGCTGAGGGAATTAGACTTGCCATCACTCGAAGCTAGAAGAGTAAGGGGGGATATGGTGACAGTCTTTAAATTCCTTCATGGTTATGATAGAGTGGATAGGGATCGATATTTCGATATGGCTGGCTCTAGAACTAGAGGTCATAGTTTGAAGCTTCGGAAGAAAACTTGTTTGCAGGATGTAAGGAAATACTTTTTCAGTGTAAGAGTAGTTGATAATTGGAATTCGCTAAGCGAGGAGGTAGTTAATGCTACCTCAATCCATAGTTTTAAGGACAGGTATGATAAGTATCACTAAGTCTAAAAATGGAACCGATCAGGAGACGGGAAGATACGAGCTTTGGGCTCTTTCCCGAAAACACAATTAGGTAATCACACACTGTTGGCCCTCTCCGTGTCCCTGCGCTGGACCGTCATGGCAAACCCAGCTGAGTAGATGATGTTACGTAGGCATCGGAGGGAGGGCTCAGCGTCCACAGCATGCCCATCCAGCATACAGGCCGCCTTGGCAAGACGATCCGCTGTGTCGTTGCCAGTCAGCCCAATGTGGGATGGAGTCCACACAAATGACACAACAAGAGAAGCATCCCGAGCGGCTGCGAGGCGACATAGTATATTTCCCACAGCACGGCCACAGATAGGTCTTGGCGAGGATAGGGCTTGTAGGGCCGATTGGGAGTCACAAATTATTACCCCATTCACTCGTCGTCGAACAAGGAGAGTCACGGCATCCAAGATGGCATTCAGTTCACAGTAGGTGGAGCTCGACGAGGTGGGTAGTCTACGGCCAATCCATGAATCAGCCGGCACAGGCGGCTCCATGGTGGGGGAAAACACAGCACATGCCGCCCTCCCATCTGCTTGCACAGAACCATCAACATAGACGTGGTGTGCTGCAGGGACAGACGTGGATACATCAGCGATAGTCTCCAGAGCTAACTGTCTCTGCAAGGGGGGATAGACATCCTTCGAGGTCGGTGTATATGTGACAGCGTGGAGGGGGACACGCCAGGGTGGTAAATCTGGGACAGCCGCCTGCACTGGCAGGTCGATGTCAAGGCCACGGAGAATGTCACTCACCACCCTGATAAGGTTATGACCTCCTGCTCGAAGTGGGAGCCTGGGTGCGTCTGGATCAAGGGACGTCCTCATGACAGCAGAGAAGTACGGAGCAAGAAAGGGGTAGTGAAGACACTTAACAGTAAAATAGGACACATTGGCATAAATCCTCTCCATAAGAGGGGGTAAGTTGAGCTCCAACTGCATACTCACAATACGGGTAGAAAGAGAACATCCCAAGATAAATCTCATGAGAGAGAGAGAGAGAGAGAGCAAACAAACAAACAAAACAAAAACAAAAACATTTATTTCCATTTTGTACAATGGTTATTCAACATTAATAGTAACTTATAAGTAGACATGTAATTAAACTAACAAATAAGAGGGTTAGACATATAGTTAAATTAAATGTAGCTTTCATAGAAAATAATAATGCTGTAATAAAAATGTTACAATAATGTTAATAATAAAGTAGTAAGTATGCCACTAGATACAGGATCGTTATTATCGGCATCATTTCCATATTTGTTTCCTTACAATGAGAATAATTAGTTCTTAATGAGCAGCAACTATTTGTCCAAAAGAAAACTATATAGTTTGCCTTTGAAAGCTGTGAAAGAGGATGCATTTTTAAGATGCTCTGGAATATTATTCCAGAGTGTTGGCCCTTTGATAGTGATCATCTTTGAACCTGCTTCTGTGTTTGTTCTGTGAATAAAGAGCTCACTGCTCTGTCTTGTGTTTGGTTCCCCTTATATCCCTGACTGTTTTTAAATCAAATAGCCAGCTAGGATAATGATGGTCCAAAATTTTGAATACAAAAACATAAATAGCATAAGCGACCTTATTTTCTGCCCGCAGCCACCCAAGTTTATTGAGAGCTGGTGTGATGTGGTCATATTTTATTATTAACCCCAGGGCAACTCGAGCTGCAAAATTAATAAGCTTCTGTATTCTGTTTATCTGAGTCTTAGTGGTAGCTCCCCAAACAGTTGTGCAGTAATTAATGTGACTTAGGGCTAGAGATTCAACAACAGTTATTCGAGTGGTAGTCTCAAAATTGTCTTTTATACGTGATAAGTACATTAATGTTCCTGTAACCTTTTTGCATACTTTATCTATGTGGGAATCAAACAACATGTGGTTATCAAAGTGAATTCCTAGGTTTTTGACTGTTTTGCTAGGTGTGATAATATTGTCGCAAAAATTAATTGTTGTGTTTTCTGGAATTTGTGCTATGTGGAACCTTGAACCAATAAATATGCACTGTGTTTTACTTTCGTTAATTAACAGCCCAATTTCTTGGAAATAGGTTTTAATTTTTGACAGAGTGTTTTCTGCTCTTAAAGTTAGCTCTGGGAGATTATTAATATCACCACTAAGGAGTAGTTGAGTGTCATCTGCATATTGTACGACTAGACAGTCAGAAATGAAAGAAGATAGATCATTTACATAAATGGAGAAGAGGATAGGACCAAGTACTGATCCCTGTGGAACACCAAATGATACATTTTTTGGCACAGAGATAATGTTGTTAAGACGTATGGACTGTTTACGATTAGATAGATACTCGCTAAACCAGCTTGGATCAATATTTAAGTTAATACATTTACTTAAAAGAATTTCATGGTTTACACTGACGAAGGCTTTTGATAAGTCTAATAATACGAGAAGAGATATTTTTTTAATATCTATATTATTATATATACTATTCGTAACTTTAAGCAGTGCAGTTTCCGTCGAAAATTTCGGTCTGAAACCATGCTGGTTAATACTTATTATTCTATTTGATTCTAAATATGACATAAGTTGGCATGCAACAATTTTTTCTAATATTTTAGAGAAAATGGGTAGGAGGGAAATGGGACGATAGTTTGTCACATCTTCTCTGTCCCCCTTTTTATGCAGAGGTATTACATGTGCTATTTTCCAAGAGTCAGGAAACTTTTTAGTAACAATGGAAGTGTTCATAATAGTTAGAATATAGGATGCAATCACGGGTAGAGCATCTTTGATGAACTGAAATGGTATACCATCTGAACCATAAGAGCCAGAGTTTCTTAGGCTCTTTATGGTAAGAATTAGGGTAGCACAATTGATAGGAATAATCTTGAAGTACTCTCTTGTGTTTTCATTGGAAGAATTGTCATTTAAGCAATTACTCATATTCACTGAGTTGATGTTTTCCTGAGTTTTTTCATATGTATTTTTGCCAACGTTAGCAAAATAGTTATTAAAGTTTTCTGCTTTGTCTTTCAACTCCGTAATATTTTCATAACTTTCTGAGGTACTCTTTTCATTTGGTATCATGCTTCTTATCACTTTCCATGTTGCTGCTGTATCATGTCTAGAGTCATTAAATTGTTTTTTGTAAAAGTCTTTTTTACTTACACTGATGAGAGATCTGACACGTTTCTTTTCTGTTTTATAACGTTCTCGGAGAGTCATATCATATCTATTCATTTTTAGCTCTTTTTGTATTTGATTTCTGATTTGCATTGCCTCTTTGATGTCATTAGTTAGCCAGGGGGCTGAGGGGCGGGTTATTTTTCTTGTTACAATGGGTGCACAACTATCTAAGCATTCAAGGAAGACTTTTGTTAGAATCTCAACCTGCAAATCGACGTTATCTGTGTATTTAATTCTATTAAGTGCATTTGTGTTGTTGATTAATGTTTCACAAAAGATATCAGGGGAGTAATTTTTTAGACACCGGAATGTCTTGAGGAGAGGCTTCCTTTTCGGCTTGTTTATGTTTAGCATAGCAATGTTTAGCTCGTGGTCTGCAATTGGGCAGGGAACTACGTCCCAATAGAGTATACTTTCCACTTTATTTGTTATTATCAGATCTATAAGAGTCCTAGAATTGGGGGTTATGCGGGTCGGTTTTGTCACTATTTGTGTTAACTTCACAGTGTTGATCACCCTTTTCATTTTGTTATCTGCTGAGAGCAAGTCATCATTAAAATCACCAAGTATGTATATGGGTTTATGACGCACACAGATATTTCTGAATGTTTCTAGCAGATGATTGAATGAACTGGTAGGTGCTTTAGGGTGACGGTAAACACACCCTACAATGAAAGATGGAAGTTTCTGATACTGCACAGTGATCCATAAATCTTCGAGCTCCTCAGTTTTTTCTAAACCTGTGGCTATTTCTGATGCACTAAGATAATTTCTAACATAAATACAAACCCCACCCCCTCGGCCATGGTCATTGCGAAATATTTTAAACTCTGGGATATTCACATATCTATTTTCAGTTGTAGGAGGAAGCCAAGTTTCACTTACACAGAGGATGTCTATGTTGTAGTCTTTTGTTAGCATTATTATTTCCTCAAAATGAGCGAGCAGGGACTGAGCGTTCACATGTACTAATGTTACATTCTTACCATGTTTCATTGGGGTGGTATCCATAGTCATAGTTGTAGTTTCGACTGTGTGATTCTGCTGGGAATTCATCATTGTAGTGTGTTCTGGGGTTAGCCCATGGATCCTGGTGTCTGTACCTGCCGTTGGATGTGTAACGCTGGTTTGAGTACGTGCCGTGGTATGATCGGGCCTTCCGAAAGTTTGTATGCCTAGGTGAGTGTCTAGGGTTGTAAGAGCCATCACTCCAGGAGAAGTCTCTTGTACGTGGACGGCGATAAGAGAGGTTTGTATCGTGTCTCTTTCTGTAGTCTCGCGTATAGGGGATTGTTTCATTAGCTCTTTGCTGTTTATTTTGGTATGACTGTAGTTTGGGATATTTTGTAGAACACCCAGGTTGTGTCCATTGTTTGCCCCCACGAAATGGCTGGACACTTGTGCCTGTAGGCCATTCATTCAGTTTGTAAGGCACATATTCAAATCCTTTCGATATCGTTATTGCGAAGGAAACCCAGTTTGGTTTGCGAGAAAGCTCCATAATCAAGACTTCTTCAGAAGGAATGCCTTGATTTGTCAATGTATTACGTATCTCTCTCTCAAAGGGGTTGCCAGGAATGCGAATATATATTTGAGCTGTAACCCTTGCACTTGCATTATTGGGCAACTGTGGCTGTGGGGGAGAGGACTTCGATGGAATGTTTAGAATAGAGACTGCTGCTATTTTGTCTTTTCTATTTTCTTCATTGTGTTGCAGCCTATTGCTGGGTTGGTTATTTTTTGCTGGAAGATGTAATTTGGTTGTCCTGGTTAGTGATAGTTGCTGTGTTGTTAGGAGTAGTGGAGATTGACTCTATATCTTCTTCGCTGTTTTGCAACTCTTTACCAGGTTGGTTGTTTGTGCTGGGAAGAATCTTGTTCTGGTTAGTGCCTGTTGTTGTATTGTTAGGAGTAGTGGGAAAGGACGCTGTTGTTTCATCACTATTTTGTAACCTGTTACTGATTTGATTATTTATACTAGATGGTGTATTCAGGTTGTCTTGATGACTATCACTTTTATCTAGATCTACCTCTTCTTCACTACCACTGTCACATTCGTCTCTCAATGCACTGAAGGAATTGTGAGTAGAGACAGAAAACCTAGTTTGCAAAACCTGAGGGTTGTTGATAGAAGGGACATCATCGTTGTTAGGTGACAGCATGAACTGAGAGGTGGAGATGTTTCTAATAGCAATTTCAACCTAGAATTATCTCTTTTAAGTAGGACAATGTCAGATTCTAGCAAACCCACCTTGTGTTGTAAGGCTTTCACCTTTTCAGCATCTGCTTCCAAAATTTTCACCTTATCTGCAAGACTTTCTATCATTCGATGTAGGTCTCCTAGGTCGTGTGTTTTTTTAGACTATGGATTTTACAACCGAAGTTTGAGGTTGAAAGAGTTTGTCAAGTTCACCATTCATTGAGATATTCAGGACACTTGCGCTAAAAGTGATTATGTTTGTAAGTATCACTTTTTTTACACATTTATACATTTTACACATTTATACATTTTACACATTTACACATTTATAGCAGTTTCAACCTAGAATTATCTCTTTTAAGTAGGACAATGTCAGATTCTAGCAAACCCACCTTGTGTTGTAAGGCTTTCACCTTTTCAGCATCTGCTTCCAAAATTTTCACCTTATCTGCAAGACTTTCTATCATTCGGTGTAGGTCTCCTAGGTCGTGTGTTTTTTTAGACTCTATGGATTTTACAACCGAAGTTTGAGGTTGAAAGAGTTTGTCAAGTTCACCATTCATTGAGATATTCAGGACACTTGCGCTAAAAGTGATTATGTTTGTAATTATCTCTTTTTTTACACATTTTTTTATGATGTGTTTACCACTGTATTGGGGAAAGAGTTCCACTACCTTCGAAAGCAAAAGTTGACTTGTTTTGTACAGAGTGACTTTTTTAATTTTTTCCAATTCCCTTCTGATGTCCTCACGTGAATATACGAATATTCTGTCCAGAGATGATATAAACACTTCGGGAAAATTATCAGTATTTACACACGGAAGGTCAGAAAGGTCAACATTTTCCGATGAGGACATTCTGGTGTGAATGGTGTGAAGTAACTCTTGTTCATTCAACCAAAACTACATTATTTATAGTAAAAAAATAATGGTTTAATTACGAATTCGTAATAATACTGACGATAATAATAATAATAATAATAACAATAATAATAATAATAATAATAATGATAATAATAATAATAATCTTCCCAATCATCATCAATGGAAAATTATTGTTGCCAATAATAATAATAATAATAATAATAATAATAATAATAATAATAATAATAATAAGATCTAAGGAGAATTTTTAGAATAGACATCATGAAAGTAATGCAGAGGTATAGTAAACACAGCAGAGAGCTGGATATTCATTACACATCTTTTATAACCCCTTCACATCTGACAGGTCATTACACTCTCCATCTCTGTTTCTCTTTACAGCCTGATAGAGGCCGTTTTATTTTATCATTCTTGGCCTGTCCTGGTGTCATAATCATCGTATTTTTTTTTTTTTTTTTTTAACTAGGCCGATCCTACTCCGCGGTTTTCCTGGTTCGCGCCATGTCCCGGAACCGGACTACCGCGATATATGGGGGAACACTGTGTGTATTATATATATATATATATATATATATATATATATATATATATATATATATATATATATATATATATATATATATATATATATATATATATATATATATATATATATATATATATATATATATATATATATATATATATAACACTGAACTGTTAACATCCAGTCTAAACTGGTAGGAAAAGCCCATTAAATAAAACAACGAATATATATATATATATATATATATATATATATATATATATATATATATATATATATATATATATATATATATATATATATATATATATATATATATATATATATATATATATATACAGTGATCCCTCGCTATATCGCGGTTCACCTATCGCGGAGTCACTATATTGCGCTTTTTTTTTTTTTGGCAATTTTTTTTTCTGGGTATATGCAAAAATATCAAAATATTAAACAAATAAAAATTTTCAGTATTTTCATTTTTTTATTGAAAAAAAATTTCATTATTTTATTGACAAAAAAAAATTATTTCCCAGCCTACAAATAATAAAACAGTAAGAAATAGTAAAAAAAAAAACAAATTTGAACATGTAACTCTGCACCCTAGAAAGTACGATACCGGTATCAGCGTTTCGGAAAACGCAAAGGGTCGCACCTACGTGAGCTAGCATATATTAAAATTTCCAGTAGTTTCATGATTTTATTGATAAAAAAACGTATTTCTTAGCCTAAGAATAATAAAACAGTAAAAAATAGTAAAAAACATAAATACTAACAGTATTGCACCATGTACAATACGATACAGGTATCGGCGTTTCGGAAAACGAAAAGGGTCACTCCTACGTGAGCTAGTACATATTGAAATCTTCATTATTTTATTGATAAAACAAGTATTTCCTAGCCTAAGAGTAATAAAACAGTAAATAATAGTAAAAAACAAATTTAGTTATATAACTCACAGTACTGCATCATGTGAAATATTGTCCGATAGCATACAATGTATTGGCGTCTTGGAAAACGCAAAGGCTCGCACCAAAGTGAGATAGTTCATGAAATGCTATTGGATGAAAGGGTGGGAGATGAATCACATAATTGTTTTTCTGCATGTTCTGTATCATGGGGTCTGATTGGCTTTTTGATTAAAGGATGGTTCTCCCACCATCTTCCATTGTCTCGCCTCACTCGTTCAGTCTAACTCACGTGTGCGCCGTTCGCGTTGTGCTTATTAATATGTTTTGCTTCTGATTTTTTTACTCACGTATCTCAACCACTGCAACGCCTCCCAAGCATCCTTCATCTTCTAAGGCTTCTGGTAGTTAGCCTAAGTGGCAAAGGAAGATGTTAACCATAACAGATAAGGTGAAACTGTTAGATATGCTGAAAGAAGGAAAAAGGTTTGCGGATGTCGGCCGCCATTTTGGCCTCAATGAATCTACTGTTCGAGGCAAATATCAGGAAAACAGCGACTACTTCTTTTAATAAATCAGCGAAGAGGGTCGTAACATCCCGCAATAAGATAATAGTGCGGATGGAATCTGCTTTGGCCCTGTGGATTGCTGATTGCAGAAAGAAATACATCAGCATAGACACCAATATCATACAAACAAAGGCGAAGAAGCTGTACGAGACATTCGCTACAAACGAACCCGACGACGACAGTGGCGACCGTGGAGAGGAGGAGGGGAGAGAAGAAGATATCGACACCCACAACCAGGACCCTCCAGCGATTCTCCACCAAGGAAACAATCGTTCGTGGCAAGCAAGGGATGGTTCACCAAATTTCAAAAACGCTATGGCCTAAAGAACGTTTCGGTTTATGGCGAAGCTGCCTCTGCAGATACAGTTGCAGCAGAAGATTATGGTGGCCACGCAACTAATCTCGAATATGACAGTGTTCAAGTAGAGTTCCTGCCACCGAATACGACGTCACTGATTCAGCCTATAGATCAAGGCGTTATTCGTGCGTTCAAGGCCCTCTACACACGAAATGCCCTGGCGAACCTGGTTGAATCCATGGATTCGGACAAAGACTTCTCAATGAAGACATACTGGCGCAATTACACGATTGCCACATGCCTTCAAAATATTCAGAATGCAATCAAGGACATGAAGCCGGCCACAATCAATGCCAGCTGGAAGCAGTTGTGGCCCGAAGTCATCCACGACTACAAAGGATTTGCTCCTGATGAAGTCCATAACTCGGCAGTTGCGAAAGCTGTGAAGTTGGCTGCATTGCTAGGAGCAGAAGGCTTTAAAGATATGCCTCACGAAGATATGACTGAACTGATTTACTGCCACTCACAGCCTTTGACGGATTAAGACTTGGAAGAAATGACAAAATCAGCAAGCGAAGAAGAGGAAGAAGAAGAACTTGAGGAAACGCACGAAGAAATTGAAGAACCTGGACTTACACTCGAACGTTGGGCAGCCATGTATGAACATGTGAAAGCAGTCCAACAACTCTCGCGGGTACATGACGATAATATGGTTCGTTCGGTGACCTTCTGTAATCTTCTCGAAGATGACATGATTCCATACCAGACCATCTTCCAACAAAAGAAGAAACAGCGACAGCAACTCCCCATTACCATGTTCTTCGCCACTAAAAAAGCAGCCGTAAAGCATTTTATTGGCTGCGGAATAATTTCCTCTGGAGTCTACAAACGTCATTATCACCTCATTCACAGTAAGTTTACCTATCACGTACATATAAATTTACATTGCATGCTGTTATTTATAAAGAAAAGGGTGGTTTTTTAACAGTGCAGGGAAGGTTTATACAGTAAATGTAAAAATATTTGTAAAATACCTATGTATATGAGTATGTCACGTCATTACCACCTCATTCACAGTAAGTTTATCTATCACTTTCATATAAATTTACGCTTGCATGCTGTTATTTATGAAGTAAAGGGTGGTTTGTTACCAGTACAGGGAGGGTTTATACAGTAAACGAAAAAATAAATGTAAAATACCTAAGTACATATAGGGTGATCCTACTTCACGGAAATTCACCTATCACGGTCAAGCCCGGAACCTAACCACCACGCTAAACGAGGAATCAATATATATATATATATATATATATATATATATATATATATATATATATATATATATATATATATATATATATATATATATATATATATATATATATATATATATATATATAATATATACATACATACATACATACATACATACATACATACATACATACATAGCCTTCAGGCACATGGACAAGGAAATGTTCAGAAATATTTATGTAACCTATGTGAGGCCAAAACTCGAATATGCAGCCCCCTTCTGGAATCCGCACTTGAAAAAGCACATAGCTAAGCTTGAAAAAGTTCAAAGACATGCCACGAAACTGGTGCCAGAAATACGCAATCTCGGTTATGATGAGAGGCTGAGGGAATTAGACTTGCCATCACTCGAAGCTAGAAGAGTAAGGGGGGATATGGTGACAGTCTTTAAATTCCTTCATGGTTATGATAGAGTGGATAGGGATCGATATTTCGATATGGCTGGCTCTAGAACTAGAGGTCATAGTTTGAAGCTTCGTAAGAAAACTTGTTTGCAGGATGTAAGGAAATACTTTTTCAGTGTAAGAGTAGTTGATAATTGGAATTCGCTAAGCGAGGAGGTAGTTAATGCTACCTCAATCCATAGTTTTAAGGACAGGTATGATAAGTATCACTAAGTCTAAAAATAGAACCGATCAGGAGACGGGAAGATACGAGCTTTGGGCTCTTTCCCGTAAACACAATTAGGTAATCACAATTAGGTAATCACATACATACATACATACATACATACATACATACATACATACATACATACATACATACATACATACATACATACATATATATATATATATATATATATATATATATATATATATATATATATATATATATATATATATATATATATATATATATATATATATTATATATATATATATATATATATATTATATATATATATATATATTATATATATATATATATATATATATATATATATATATATATATATATATATATATATATATATATATATATATATATATATATATATATATATATATATATATATATATATATATATATATATATATATATATATATATATATAAAGTACTTATTAATTTCGTGACCTAATCTGGTCACCTTCTCAAAGTAGATGGCAAGGTATCTCTTGCCATTGTACTATGAGAAGGTGACCAGCTTAGGTCACGAAATTATAAAGTACTTTTTATATATATATTTTCGATGTTTTATTTAATAGGTTTTTCCTACCATATATATATATATATATATATATATATATATATATATATATATATATATATATATATATATATATATATATATATATATATATAGATGGCAAGGTATCTCTTGCCATTGTACTATGAGAAGGTGACCAGCTTAGGTCACGAAATTATAAAGTACTTTTTATATATATATTTTCGATGTTTTATTTAATAGGTTTTTCCTACCATATATATATATATATATATATATATATATATATATATATATATATATATATATATATATATATATATATATATATATATATATATATATATATATATATATATATATATATATATATATATATATATATATATATATATATATATATATATATATATATATATATATATATATATATATATATATATAAATAAATATATATATATATATATATATATATATATATATATATATATATATATATATATATATATATATATATATATATATATATATATATATATATATATATATATATATATATATATATATATATATATATATACACAGTGTTCCTTCCATTATCGGGAGGGTTCGGTTCAGGGACCCGGCGCGAGACAGGAAAATCGCGGAGTAGGATCAGCTTATATGTACATAGCTATTTTAATTTATTTTTACGCTTACAACGTATAAACTGTATAAACTCTCCCTGTACTGTTAACAAACCACCCTTTACTTCATAAATAACATCATGCAAGCATAAATTTATATGACATACTCATGTACATAGGTATTTTAAATTATTTTTACGTTTACTGTATAAACCCTCCCTGCACTGTTAAAAAACCACCCTTTACTTTATAAATAACAGCATGCAACGTAAATTTATATGTACGTGATAGGTAAACTTACCTTATCTGTTATGGTTAACATTTTCCTTTGCCGCTTAGGCTCACTAAAAGAAGCCTTAGAAGATGAAGGATGCTTGGGAGGCATTGCAAAGGTTAAAATATGCGAGTAAAAAAATCACAAGTAAAGCGTATTAATAAGCACAATGTGAACGGCACACACGAGTGAGGCGAGACAATGGAAGATGGTGGAAGCCTTTGGCCGAAACACTGATAGCGGTATCGTATTAATATGGTGCAATACTGTTAGTATTTATGTTTTTGACTATTTTTTACTGTTTTATTATTCTTAGGCTAAGAAATACGTTTTTTTATCAATAAAATCATGAAACTACTGGAAATATAAATATATATGCTAGCTCACGTAGCTGCGACCCCAATACATTGTACGCAATCAGACACAAGCAAAACGTTTATTAAGCACAATGTGAACGGCGCACACGTGAGTTAGACTGAACGAGCCTTTGTCCGAAGCGCTGATATCGGTATCGTATTTTACATGTTGCAATACTGTTAGTATTTATGTTTTTTACTATTTTTTACTGTTTTATTATTCTTAGGCTAAGAAATACGTTCTTTTATCAATAAAATCAAGAAACTACTGGATATATAAATATATATGCTAGCTCACGTATCTGCGACCCCAATACATTGTACGCTGTCGGACACTATTTCGCATGATGCAATATACCTTGTTCCTTTTATACGCGATACCCCCCACTTTTTTTTTTTTTTTTTTTTTGGTGACACCAGGACGGACCAAAAAATGATAAAATAAAACAGCCTTTATCAGGCTGTAGAGAGAAACAGATGGAGAGTGTAATGACCTGTAAGATGTGAAGGGATTATAAAAGATGTGTAATGAATATCCAGCTCTCTGCTGGGTTTTAATATACCTCTGCATTACTCTCATGATGTCTATTCCAAAAATTCTCCTTAGATCTTATTATTATTTTTATTATTATTATTATTATTATTATTATTATTATTTTTAACAATAATTTTCCTTTGATGATGATTGTGGAGATAATTATTATTATTATTATTATTATTATTATTATCATTATTATTACGAATTTGTAATTAAACCATTATTTTTACAATAAATAATGTAGTCTTGGTTGAATGAACAAAGAGTTAATTAAAGATCTCTCTCTCTCTCTCTCTCTCTCAACATTCTATTCTACCCAATAGGGTGGGTGTATGTATAATGTATAATGATGATCTTTTTTTATCGTAATCCTCTTTGTACTGGTGGAAGAAGCCTCCGCGGGCACTTATTTACTATATTTAAAAAAATAATAATAATAATAATATAGTAAATAAGCGCCCGAGGGGGCTTCTTCCACCAGTACAAAGAGGATTACGATAAGAAAAGATCATCATCATTATACATTATATATACACCCACCCTACCTCTGTCATATGTCTATCTAATCTACATTTGAAGGTGTCTAAGGTATTGGCATTTATTATCCTACTAGGAATACTCTACGGTATTACCAAGCCAATTTTCACCAATTTCCCTTCTGAACCTAAATTTATCAAGATTAAATCCATTACCCATTACGAGTTCTGGTTTGATCATGAATTTTGAAAACTTTATTAATATCACCCTTGTTAATCCCTTTACACCATTTATACACCTCAATCATATCCCCCCTAACTCTGTGCCTCTCTAGAGAATGTAGATTAAGTTTTTTAATCTGTAATATGGTAGATTTAGGCATTGCATAATTATTTTCTTTTCGTTTTTTAGTCTTGCTTTGGTTATTTATAATTCTTATCTCGATATTTTGATATGGCTGGCTCTAGAACTAGAGGTCATAGTTTGAAGCTTCGTAAGAAAACTTCTTTGCAGGATGTAAGAAAATACTTTTTCAGTGTAAGAGTAGTTGATAATTGGAATTCGCTAAGCAAGGAGGTAGTTAATGCTATCTAAATCCATAGTTTTAAGGACAGGTATGATAAGTATGACTAAGTATAAAATGGAACCGATCAGGAGACGGAAAGGTTACGAGCTTTGGGCTCTTTCCTGTAAACACAAATTAGGTAATCACAATTAGGTAATCACATAAGTTACTTGCTCACTGCCACCATGCATGTCCCAGTGTACTGTATAACTGTTGCCCACTGCATAATAGAGTAAAGTATAGTAATGTATGTTAATTTCTAGCTGTAAAGTGAAAATGAATATCTTTTGTATACTCTTAAAAATAGATACAGGGTGTTCTGCTTTGCTATGTAGTAATATGTTTTTTACTTATCTTATATCTTTGGCATGGTGTGTCTATGTAAGGTTTGGAACGTATCTATGCCCTTTATATCATTGTTTACTATGGAAAATAACTCGTTTTTTCACGCGATTTTCCATTTACCCGACAATTCTGAGAACCTATCTAGGCGTTATTCTGAGAACTAGGTGTACTGTGAGTTATACTTTACGTACGTATATCTAAATTTATGTTTTTTACTATTTTTTACTGTTTTATTATTTGTAGGCTGGGAAATAAATTTTTTTTATCAATTAGATAATGAATTTTTTTCTTTTTCAATAAAGAAAATTAAAATACTGAGAATTTTTATTTTTTTAATATTTTAATATTTTTGCATATACCCAAAAAATAAAACAATAATTTGCCAAAAAAAATACACGTGGTACAGTGAAAACGCGAACCAAGAAACGCAATCCAGCGGGGGATCACTGTGGATATATATATATATATATATATATATATATATATATATATATATATATATATATATATATATATATATATATATATATATATATATATATATATATATATATATATATATATATATATATATATATACAATGATCAAAAGCTGGATTGCGTTTCTTGGTTCGCGTTTTCACTGTACCGCGTTTTTTTTTTGGCAAATTATTATTTTATTTTTTGGGTATATGCAAAAATATTAAAATATTATAAAAAATAAGGATTCTCAGTATTTTAATTTTTTTATTGAAAAAACATATTTCATTATCTAATTGACAAAAAAAAAGTATTTCCCAGCCTACAAATAATAAAACCGTAAAAATGAGTAAAAAACAATTTTAGATATACATACGTACAGGTATGATAAGTATCACCAAGTATAAAATGGAACCGATCAGGAGACGGGAAGATACGAGCTTTGGGGTCTTTCCCGTAAACATAATTAGGTAATCACAGTATTGCATCATGCGAAATAGTGTCCGATAGCGTACAATGTATTGGGGTCGCAGCTACGTGACCTAGAATATATATTTATATTTCCCGTAGTTTCATGATTTTATTGATAAAAAAATGTATTTCTTAGCCTAAGAATAATAAAACAGTAAAAAATAGTAAAAAACATTAATACTAACAGTATTGCAACAAGTAAAATACGATACCGATATCAGCATTTCGGACAAAGGCTCGTTCAGTCTAACTCACGTGTGCGCCGTTCACGTTGTGCTTAATAAACGTTTTGCTTGTGTCCGATAGCGTACAATGTATTGGGGTCGCAGCTACGTGAGCTAGCATATATATTTATATTTCCAGTATTTTCATGATTTTATGGATAAAAAAACGTATTTCTTAGCCTAAGAATACATCAGTAAAAAATAGTAAAAAACATAAATACTAACAGTATTCCAACATGTAAAATACGATACCGCTATCAGCGTTTCGGAAACAGGCTTCCACCATTTTCCATTGTCTCCCCTCACTCGTGTGCGCCGTTCACATTGTGCTTATTAATACGTTTTGCTTGTGATTTTTTTACTCGCATATTTTAACCTTTGCAATGCCTCCCAAGCATCCTTCATCTTTTAAGGCTTCTTTTAGTGAGCCTAAGCGGCAAAGAAAAATGTTAACCATAACAGATAAGGTAAGTTTACTTAGCACGTACATATAAATTTACGTTGCATGCTGTTATTTATAAAGTAAAGGGTGGTTTTTTAACAGTGCAGGGAGGGTTTATACAGTAACCGTAAAAATAATTGTAAAATACCTATGTACATGAGTATGTCATATTAATTTACGCTTGCATGCTGTTATTTATGAAGTAAAGGGTGGTTTGTTAACAGTACAGGGAGGGTTTATACAGTTTATACGGTGTAAACGTAAATATAAATTAAAATATCTATGAACATATATGCTGATCCTACTCCCCGATTTTCCTGTTTCGCGCCGAGTCCCTGAACCGAACCCTCGCGATAATGGGGGGATCACTGTGTATATATATATATATATATATATATATATATATATATATATATATATATATATATATATATATATATATATATATATATATATATATATATATATATATATATATATTGTTACCTCGGTTATTCGCGCTTCTTGGTTCGCGTTCTCACTCTATCGCGTTTTTTTTTTTATAAATTATTATTTTATTTTATGGGTATACGCAAAAATATTAAAATATTGAAAAGAAAAATTTTCAGTATTTTCATTTTTTTATTGAAATTTACGTTGCGTGCTGTTATTTATAATGTAAAGGGTGTTTTTTTAACAGTGCAGGGAGGGTTTATACAGTTCGTAAACGAAAAAATAATTGTAAATGAGTATGTGTGTCATGTCATCATCACCTCATTCATCGTAATTTTATCTATCACTTCCATATAAATTTATGTTGCTTGCTGTTATTTATAATGTAAAGGGTGTTTTTTTAACAGTGCAGGGAGGGTTTATACAGTACGTAAACGAAAAAATAATTGTAAATGAGTATGTATGTCACGTCATTATCACCTCATTCACCGTAATGTTATCTAACACTTTCATAAAAATTTACTTTGCTTGCTGTTATTTATAACGCAAAGGGTGTTTTTTTTAACAGTGTAGGGAGGGTTTATACAGTACGTAAACGAAAAAATAATTGTAAATGAGTATGTATGTCACGTCATTATCACCTCATTCACCGTAATTATATCTATCACTTTCATAAAAATTTACGTTGCTTGCTGTTATTTATAATGTAAAGGGTGTTTTTTTAACAGTGCAGGGAGGGTTTATACAGTACGTAAACGAAAAAATAATTGTAAATGAGTATGTATATCATGTCATTATCACCTCATTTACCGTAATTTTATCTATCACTTTCATAAAAATTTACGTTGCTTGCTGTTACTTATAATGTAAAGGGTGTTTTTTTAACAGTGCAGGGAGGGTTTATACAGTACGTAAACGAAAAAATAATTGTAAATGAGTATGTATGTCACGTCATTATCACCTCATTCACCGTAATTTTATCTATCACTTTCATAAAAATTTACGTTGCTTGCTGTTATTTATAATGTAAAGGGTGTTTTTTTAACAGTGCAGGGTGGGTTTATACAGTACGTAAACGAAAAAATAATTATAAATGAGTATGTATGTCACGCTATCATCACATTCACGGTAAGTTTTCCTATCACTTTCATAAATATTTACGTTGCTTGCTGTTATCTAAAATGCTAAGAGTGTTTTTTTTAACAATGCAGGGAGGGTTTATACAGTACGTAAACGAAAAAATTATTGTAAATGAGTATGTATGTCACGTCATTATCACCTCATTCACTGTAATTTTATCTATCACTTTCATAAAAATTTACGTTGCTTGCTGTTATTTATAATGTAAAGGGTGTTTTTTTAACAGTGCAAGGAGGGTTTATACAGTGTAAACATAAAAATAATTATAAATGAGTATGTACGTCACGTCATCACATTCACGGTAAGTTTTCCTATCACTTTCATAAATATTTACGTTGCTTGCTGTTATGTATAATGTAAAGGGTGTTTTTTTAACAGTGCAGGGAGGGTTTTAAACGAAAAAATAATTGTAAATGAGTATGTATGTCACGTCATCATCACATTCACGGTAAGTTTTCCTATCACTTTCATAAAAATTTACGTGGCTTGCTGTTATCTGTAATGTTAAGGGTGTTTTTTTTTAACAGTGCAGGGAGGGTTTATACAGTACGTAAACGAAAAAATAATTGTAAATGAGTATGTATGTCACGTCATTATCACCTCATTCACCGTAATTTTATCTATCACTTTCATTAAATTTACGTTGCTTGCTGTTATTTATAATGTAAAGGATGTTTTTTTAACAGTGCAGGGAGGGTTTATACAGTGTAAACGTAAAAATATATTAAAATATCTATGTACATATAGGCGGATCCTACTTCGCGGATTTCCTGGTTCGCGCCGAGTCCCAGAACCGAACTACCGCGATAAGTGAGGCAACACTGTACCCATAAAATAATAATTTATCCAAAAAAAAACCGCGATAGAGTGAGAACGCGAACCAAGAAGCGCTAATAACCGGGGTAACACTGTGTATGTATATATATATATATATATATATATATATATATATATATATATATATATATATATATATATATATATATATATATATATATATATATATATATATATATACTGTGTTGCCTCACTTATTGCGGTAGTTCGGTTCCGGGACCCGGAACGAAAAAATAATTGTAAATGAGTATGTATGTCACGTCATCATCACCTCATTCACCGTAATTTTATCTATCACTTTCATAAAAATTTACGTTGCTTGCTGTTATTTATAATGCAAAGGGTGCTTTTTTAACAGTGCAGGGAGGGTTTATACAGTACGTAAACGAAAAAATAATTGTAAATGAGTATGTATGTCACGTCATTATCACCTCATTCACCGTAATTTTATCTATCACTTTCATAAAAATTTACGTTGCTTGCTGTTATCTAAAATGTTAAGGGTGTTTTTTTTAACAATGCAGGGAGGGTTTATACAGTACGTAAACGAAAAAATAATTGTAAATGATATGTATGTCACGTCATTATCACCTTATTCACTGTAATTTTATCTATCACTTTCATAAAAATTTACGTTGCTTGCTGTTATTTATAATGTAAAGGGTGTTTTTTTAACAGTGCAAGGAGGGTTTATACAGTGTAAACGTAAAAATATATTAAAATATCTATGTACATATAGGCGGATCCTACTTCGGGGATTTCCTGGTTCGCGGCGGGTCCCGGAACCGAACTACCGCGATAAGTGAGGCAACACTGTATATATATATATATATATATATATATATATATATATATATATATATTATATATATATATATATATATATATATATATATATATATATATATATATATATATATATATATATATATATAGTAATCCCTCGCTATATCGCAGTTCACCTTCCGCGGATTCAGTGCATCGCGGGCTTTTAAGGTGAGCATATGTATTTTATATCGGATTTTCTGGTTATATCGCGGGAAGCCACAATACGTGGAAATATTAAAATGTCCAGTATTTTCATTATTTTATTAATAAAAAAAAAGTATTTCCTACTCTAAAAATAATAAAACAGTAAAAAAATAGTAAAATACAAATTTAAATATGAAACTCACAGTATTGCACCATATAAAATACGATACCGGTATGGTATGTGCTGCATAGATATCTGCGTCTTGGAAAACACAATGGGTCGCACCTATGTGAGATAGTACACGGGATGATATTGGCTGATGGGTGGGAGACAACTAATCACAGAATTGTGTTCCGTATCCTGGGGTCTGATTGGCTGTTTGATTGAAGCTTGATTCTTCAAGCATCTTCCCTTGTCTCGCCTCACCCATTCAGTTTTTACATGTGCGCCTTTCACGCTCTCATCAGCTGTGCACTATGTAAACGTCATCATCACCCTCATCGTCATCATTACTGTACCCCTCTCTGCTCTCACATGTTAGTTTCATAAAGTTACTGAATTATCATTATTATTATAAATATAATGTGTTATTAATATAGGTATTATTTTTGTACAGTCTGTATAGGTTATTCACGGTAAACTTACCTATCACGCTCATATAGCTTTACGCTTGCACGCTGTTATTTATGGTAAACTTACCTGTCACACTTATATAACTTTACGCTTGCTCACTGTTATCAATAAAGTAAAGGGTGAGTTGTTAAAGAGTGCAGGGAGGGTTTATAAAGGTAAAAATAAAAGTAAAATATGGTGCTGCTTCTTCGCGGATTTTCACCTATCGCAGGTGGTCTTGGAACGTAACACCCGCGATAAAGGAGGGATTACTGAAGTCAGCTTCAAATTATAAGGCGCAGGAGCGTCAGCTTTCCTGATTGCTACGATAATCTACTGTGCCTATGTAACTTCTCCCGTTGCGAGTTATTGCGGCATTAAGGGTCATCGTACATCAGTTAGTGAATTATCATTATTATTATAAATATAATGTTAGTAATATAATGTGTTTTCCAAGACGCAAATATCTATGCAGCACATACCATACCGGTATCGTATTTTATATAGTGCAATACTGTGAGTTTCATATTTAAATTTGTTTTTTACTATTTTTTTACTGTTTTATTATTTTTTGGGTAGGAAATACTTTTTTTTTAGTTCACTGCTCTCTTCTGAGAGAGACGAGATTGCTGCTTGGAATGTCCAGATTAAGGAAAACATTGAACAGTTCAGAAAAGAGTTCCAGGAGCTGAATATGGAATATGATGCCATGAAAACTTCCTTTGCTGATGCACTAAAGGGGAATGTGGCAGTAAAAGAGGCTGTAAAGGTGGTGGCACTGGAAAACATACAAACAGTTGACTATAAAGAGACAGTAATCGAAAAAATGAAAGACGTGATGGAAAGGGCAAATCCACTCATCAGACAGGCACTTGATAAGGAGAAGACAGTGGTAATCTCAGGCATAAGCGAATCCCAGGAGCCAACATGGCAGGGGAGACTTGAAGAAAATAAAGCTAGGGTTGTAGACCTGATAAGAAAGCTTGGAGTAGTATGTGGTCCTGAGGATATTGTAAACATACACCAACTAGGTAAATATTCGAGGGAAGGAAAGCCGAGACCAATAAAAGTAACCTTTGAGAGAGGGGAAACATGTAGGGAAATATTGTTGAGAAAAAAAGTCTAAAAGACCTTCAAGAATTCAAAGAAGTGTTCACTAGATGATACAGAACACAGGAAGAGATGGGAAAGATCAAAAACTTGTTGCAAGAGGCAAGAAGGTTAAATGATGAAAGAAATGAGGAAGAGAAGAAAAATTTTCATTACAGAGTTCTTCCAGACATAGGGGAGATAAAGAAGATAATGACAGAAGATCAGGGGATGGGGCCTCATTAAGATTGTTATACACAAATGCTGATGGATTAGCTGGTAAGGCAGTAGAATTAAAAGATAGGATTCACAACAGTAAGGCAGATATAGTAGCAATTACAGAGACTAAGTTGAGTGAGGACATAAACAGTGTCACAGTTTTTCCTAAGGGATTCAGAATACTAAGGGTTGAAAGATCTGAGAGGACTGGTGGAGGGATAGCACTGCTCATAAGTGAAAGGATTCAAGTCGAAGAAATAAACTTGGCTATAGAAAGTGAGTTCAAGGAATTTCTTGTTGCTCGCATAAATACTGGGTCAGAAAGCATTATAATAACTGTTGTATACAGCCCACCAAGGAACCAAAATAGGCTTGAAGTTTATGAGGAAAGTCATATAGGTACTATTGAAGTCATAAACTCAGTTGTTAACATGGCACGGGAAAAAAAATGTAGGATTTTGATTATGGGAGACTTTAATCATAAAGAGATAGATTGGATAAATCTTGACCCACACAGTGGTGAGGACTCATTCGGGGCAAGATTCCTAGATTGCGTACAAGGGAATTTCCTACACCAACATGTAATGGAACCAACAAGGGCCAGGGGTGGGGATGAGCCATCACTACTTGATCTAGTGTTCACAGATAATGTGTTGGATATTGAAAAAATTGAGTATGAACCACCAATTGGAAAGAGTGACCACTGTGTGTTGTTGATGGAGTATATCATTGAAGATATTCTTCCTGAGAGTAGAGGCACTGAGGACATGAGGAGGAACTATCCGAAAGGAGATTACATCAAAATGAATGAGCTTTTTGCAGTTATTGACTGGAGAACCTTATTTTACAACAAATCTGTACAAGAAATGTATGACATCTTTTGTGAGAAATATGGGAAGATAGTAGATTGCTGCATACCTGTCACCAAAGTAGGTGTAATTCATGCCAGAGAGAAATGGTTCGATAATGGGTGTAAAAGAGCTAAGGAGTGGAGAGACAAATGCTGGAAAAGGTATAGGAGGAGAAAAAACATAAATGCCTGGCAAACCTACAAAAGAGCAAGAAATGACTACCTAAGTAAAAGGAGAGAGGCAGAGAGAGACTATGAGAGGGACATCACCAGGAAGGCTAAAGAAAATCCCAAGCTTTTCCACAGCTTTATCAGAGGAAAACTGAAGGTAAAAGAACAGGTTTTAAGGCTAAAGAGAGCGGATGGAAGCATCACTGAGACGGATGAAGAGATCTGCAAAGAATTGAACAAGGAGTTTCAGTCAGTATTTACAGTAGAAAATACCCCACCCCCTCAGATTGCAGTGATAGAAGCTCAAGGGCCGGTATTAGAGAACATCAACCTTACAGCCACAGAGGTATGCAAAGCGCTGATGGATTTAGATGTTCATAAAGCTACAGGTCCTGATGACATATCCCCTCATGTGCTTAAAAAATGCGCAAACACAATATCAGTGGCACTAAGTATCATATTTAAGGAGTCACTGGAGTCAGGGGAGATTCCAAGATGCTGGAAACAAGCAAATGTGATACCTATCTTCAAAAGGGGAAGGAGGGATACGGCTCTGAACTATAGACCAGTTTCCTTGACCAGCATAGTTTGCAAAGTTATGGAGAAACTACTAAGGAAACATATCTCTCTTCACTTGGAATCCTTCAACTTTTTGTCAGTGAGGCAACATGGCTTCAGAGAAGGTAGATCAACAGTAACAAACTTATTAGAATTTTATGATGAGGTAAGCCAAATCTTACAGGAAAGAGAGGGCTGGGCAGATTGCATATTCCTAGACTTCCAGAAAGCGTTTGACACTGTTCCACATGGGAGACTTATTAGGAAGCTGCAATCAATGGCTAGAATAGGTGGAAATGTTTTGGAATGGATAAAAACTTACTTAGAAGGAAGGGAACAGAGGGTTAGAGTAAGACACTCAGTGTCTGAATGGAGAAGAGTTAGTAGTGGAGTTCCACAGGGTTCAGTTTTAGGGCCACTTTTGTTCCTTGTATATGTAAATGACCTACCAGAGTCTGTAAATTCATTCATGAATATGTTTGCAGATGATGCAAAGATTGTGAAGAAAGTAAAAAACGAGAACAATGGTAGAGAACTTCAGGAGGATCTAAATAATCTGCATGAGTGGTCAGAAAAGTGGCTAATGAAATTCAATACTTCAAAATGTAAGGTAATGAGAATGGGTACAAGTGCAAGAAGGCCCAAGCTTGACTACTCGGTGGCTGGAGTACAACTTCAAGAGACAGAAAATGAGAGAGATCTAGGAGTAAACATACTGGCAGATTTGTCTCCAGAAATACATATAAATGGCATAGTAAGGGCAGCACATGCATTCTTATCAAATGTAAGGGTAGCCTTCAGGCACATGGACAAGGAAATGTTCAGAAATATTTATGTAACCTATGTGAGGCCAAAACTCGAATATGCAGCCCCCTTTTGGAATCCGCACTTGGAAAAGCACATAGCTAAGCTTGAAAAAGTTCAAAGACATGCCACGAAACTGGTGCCAGAAATACGTAATCTCAGTTATGATGAGAGGCTGAGGGAATTAGACTTACCATCACTCGAAGCTAGAAGAGTGAGGGGGAATATGGTGACAGTCTTTAAATTCCTTCATGGTTATGATAGAGTGGATAGGGATCGATATTTTGATATGGCTGGCTCTAGAACTAGAGGTCATAGTTTGAAGCTTCGTAAGAAAACTTCTTTGCAGGATGTAAGGAAATACTTTTTCAGTGTAAGAGTAGTTGATAATTGGAATTGGCTAAGCGAGGAGGTAGTTAATGCTATCTCAATCCATAGTTTTAAGGACAGGTATGATAAGTATCACTAAGTATAAAATGGAACCGATCAGGAGACGGGAAGATACGAGCTTTGGGCTCTTTCCCGTAAACACAATTAGGTAATCACTCAGGTGACTCAACCGCGATGAATTAAGTGTTGTCAATTATCTGTCAGTTATTTTTTCATGTTTAAATGTGCCGCACCTCCTGCAGAGTGTGTTGTTTACTCCTCCGTGTTGTTGTGGACTGTGTGTCTTATTCCTAACACGTGATGTCAAGGAGGCAGACCGCCAAAAAATATGTCAGAGCAATGATTGCTCTCTTCAACATGGGACACACCTTGAAGGAAATATCAAGGGAAACAGGTGTTAGCCCCCATAGTGTTCAATGCCTCACCAAGGAGTACCGGGACACCGGTCGACGATCCCTACACGTTGCCAAGCCTAAGACTGGAAGACCCAAAATTATAACACAAAGGACACTGAACGTTGTCAAGACACTAGTTGACACCCAGCCCTCAATCACAGCAAAGGAAGTGAAGGAAATTAACAGCAACATTCTACAGCACGTATCATTAAAAACAGTGCAGCGCTGTATCCATGACAATGCCAGATGCCACAGATTTCGTGCTCGTGGGAAACCAGGCCTCACACAAAGGCAGAAAGAATTGAGAATAGATTTTTGCAAGAAATATTAACATTGGGAACCGGAGATGGCTCATGTCCTATATGACACGAAAATTGAGCGAAATGACACCTCAACTATTGCTAGGCTTGGGACGGCTGTGCGTCAATTGTGGGCAAACCTGCCACTTGACTTTCTACAATCACTAGCAAACAGTGTTCCTAAGCAACTTCAGGAATTAATACAACAAAAGGGAATCCCCACAAAGTACTAGGAGGAGATGTTCAAAGGAATAAAAGGTAAAGCATAGGAATAGCAATTGTGTTTCTTAAGATTCCTTCATTCACTTAACTGATCAACAATCATTTTGGCGCTGACAAACTTACTAGGATAAGGAGAACATGAGGGTAGGACTCTTTCTCGAGAGTGTGCCATCTTGATACTTGAGATAATATTCTAAGGTAGACTACGTATCTACCTAAAAAAAAATTTTTATGAATATCCAAATATTGTCTTCATCATTACTACTTTGATTTGTGCTTTGGGGTTTACGATCATTTAAATGTTAGAGTCAAACACAATGCTAAATTACAGGGGATTATATTTATATTTGGTTTGATATAATTAATTGTGAATATGAGGTGCCCAAGCTCCAACGGTGCTCACCATATAATATTCTAAAATCTAACCCTTATTATTCACTAAATTACTCCACAGATTCGTTTTCCTCTTATTCTTGAACTGGACTCAGCACTCTCGTAAAGTTGATGTGTATTCATTCCGAGTGCCACCAGTCAGCCTATTCCACTGTCTTTGCTGTGGTAAACTGAAAACCATGCATTGGTGGGTCTCCTTATCATGTTGACCTCTCTGCCTTTTGCCTCCACTTTTGTTTTCTTCTAACATGCCATTTATCTCTGAAGTTCACTTGGGACAGGCACTTACTGAAGTGCGGGGAGTATGTCAAGAGAGCTTCAAGGTGTGAAATAGTAATGCTAGGCAATGCATATCTAACTAGCTACTATCCTGCTTAAGCTTCTCCTCTTCGGGGACTACTTGGTTAGGATCTGTGATAGTGTTGCTAAGTAGGGGAGTTTTTCTGGGTGAAGACCTTCCATTTTATGATTTACTGTATCCAGTCTTTTAAAAACAAATATCAACTACCTTTATTCTTACCATGAATTCTCCTTTCGGAGGTCCAATACAAAGAAACTATCTCGGATCGGTTGGTAATGACATTTCACCCTTACAACATCCAACCCCCTCTAATGATCCCATAGTGGATGCTTGAAGCCACTATGGATATCCTTGTTGCTAGATAGAATATGTCTCAGTTATCCTTTCTTTTTCTGTTCTAAATTTGGGGGTTCACTGTTTATACTTATCCTTCATATTGTATAGAATGCTTGATGACATTTACTACTGTCATCCTGTAGATACGGTGTTTTCACAAAAAGTTTTTCTTCTACAGTAAGTACTTATGGGTTTAGCCTTTTTGATGAGTTTTGTAGCTTAAGTAGATTTGGCCCACTTCTGTAGTATTATTAGGTGATTATACTATCCTGCCCCTATCACCATCTATTGGACAAGATTTCACGGACTTCCCTCCACCTAATCTGTTTGACTGCTCTCTTTTTCCAAGCATAAGCAATATGCCATGAAAGCTTTATATGGAGCCCACTCCAATTGTGTCTTGGCTCTATATTACTCCTCTGGCACAACAATCCCTTGGTGAATTTATATTTGATTGAATGGTCAGTAAGTGCTGTGTTTTAGGAATGCCCTTTTTATATTTGGGGTTTAATTAATGACCATCTTTGTATTCTTTGACTGCAAATTGTAGTGCTCCACTGGTCTTTATCAATGTTATGATGTTGCTTATTGAAAAGTTGGTAATAACAAAAAAGACAAGAAAATAATGCATCTTTCTTATATTCTTTATTTAATGTTATCAGTTGATAATTGCTATAAAAAGCGACTGCCTTAAGGTAATCACAAAAAGCGGGTCCTACTGTAAAGAGAATGGGAAAGAGTGATTACCT
>JAXCGZ010015906.1:0-35000 GCA_037179515.1 Halocaridina rubra | reverse complement strand
TATATATATATATATATATATATATATATATATATATATATATATATATATATATATATCTTTGCTCCAGGTGTCTATGCTTGTATGCGAGCTTTTGTCCATATATATATTCTTCTTCTTCTCTCGCATTTCCCATATCTATAGGGGGTCACGGTTTCCTATCAGCCTTTTCCACTCTCTCCTGTCCATTGCTTCCTCTCCACTGAGGTCCTTCTCTCTCAAGTCGTCCCGTATACAGTCATCCCATCGTCTTCGTAGTCTCCTTCCTCCTCTCGCTCCCTCCACCTCTAGCTCAATCATCCCTCTACCAATCCTATCTTTATCTCTCCTCATACAATGTCCATACCACTGGAGCCTTTTTTCTTGCATCTTCTTTCCCACTTGTGTCAACCTGGCTGTCCCTCTAATTCTCTTGTTCCTGATCCTATCCTTCCTCGTCACACCCAACATCCATCTCACCATTCTCATCTCTGCCACTTCCATCTTTCTTTCTTGTGTTTTCTTAACAGGCCTTGTCTCCGAGCCATATATCATAGCTGGCCTTACCACTGCACGATATATCATGCCTTTCACTCTTGCACTAACCTCTCTATCACATATCAGTCCAGAGCATTTCCTCCAAGTTTCCATCCTGCTTGTATCCTCCCATTTATTCCTCTATCCAGTTCACCATCCTGTGACAGATTTGATCCCAAGTACCTGAAAGCCTCCACCTTTTTTAACCTCTCCTGTGCCAAGTACAATTGACTGTAATCATCTTGTTCTCCCATCTACATGTATTCTGCTTTGTCCCGGCTTATCCTTTGCCCTCTACGTTCCAACTTGTCCCTCCACTTGTTCAACTTCTCCTGCACTTCCTCTCTGGTCTCCGCCACCAAGACTATGTCGTCGGCAAATTACATAGTCCATGGGGCCTCCTCCAGTACGTCCCTCACTATCACATCCATGACCAGGTTGAAAAGGTATGGACTCAATGTCGACCCTTGATGTAGTCCAACTGTCACTGGGAACTTGTCCGTCACCCCGGCCGCTGTCCTCACTTGTGTGTATACATCCCTGTACATATCCTGGCACACCCTCACATACTTTTCTGGCACTCCCTTGGTACTCGATCGTAAGCTTTTTCCAAGTCAATAAAAACTAGATGTAATCCCTTCTGTTTCTCTCTGTACTTTTAAATTAACTGTCTCAACGCAAAGATGGCATCGGTTGTACTTCTTCCTGGCATAAATCCAAACTGAGCTTCCGTTATTTCCGTACATTCTCTCAATCTTTTGTCCATTACTCTCTCAAGTATGGCTCATAAGCTTAATCCCTCTATACTTTTCACAGTCCTGGATGTCCCCCTTCTCTTTGTAAATTGGTACCAGGGTACTTTCTCTCCATTCATTTGGCATTTTTTCACTATCAAATGCTTGGCAAATGATCTCGTACACGATCTCGACTCCCAGCTTGCCCAGTGCTTTCCAAGCCTCAACAGGTATCTCATCTGGTCCAACTGCTTTCCCGTTCTTCATTTTTCCAATTGCTCCCTTCACCTCTTGCACCCTAAAATCTTCCACCTCCACTCATTTAGCTGTCCATACTCTATAATTTGCCTTGGGTTGTCTACATTTAGCAATGTCTCAAAATAGCTCTTCCATCTCTGTTTGATATCCTGCTCTTCACACAAAACTCTTCCCTGTTCATCTGTAATTTGCTTTACATGTACCAAGTCTTTAGTAGCTTTATTCCTCTGTTTTGCTACACTGAACACTTTCTTTTGTCCTTGTTTAGTGTCCAGATCTTCATAAAAATGTTGTAGACTCTCTGCTTTCGCTACTGTTACCGCTCTCTTAGCATTCTTCTTCGCCACTTTATACTGTTCTTGATTTCTTCTGCATTTCCCGTTGCATCGTATCTTTTCTTTGCCAGCTTTTTAACGTGAATCTTAGCTTGTACCTCTGGTGTCCACCACCAGTTTTCTTTATCTTGCAGTGTTTTCCTTCCTAATGTTTTCCCCAGCTCTTGTTCTCCAGCCTCTCTCACAATTCTTCCAACGTTGTGCCAGCCTCTGTCTCTCACATATGTTGTCAGTTTTTTACTTACTGCCTCCCTAAAGGCTAATTTACTTTCATCCTCCTTTATCATTCACCATTTTGTTTTCACCATCTTTTGCACGCCTCTTCTTATCCTCCTGACTAATATAAGGTCTGTTACCACCAGCCTATGCTGCGGAGCCACACTTCTCCCTTGATTACTTTACAATTTATAATTTCATTTTTATCTTTCCTCCTACACAAGAAGAAGTCAATCTGGCTTTCTCTATTTCCACTTCTGTAGGTGAACATCTGTGCTTCTCTTTTCTTAAAGAAGGTGTTAACGATAGCCAGGTCAAATGCCATTGCAAAATCAATTATCTGTTCTCCTTCTTCATTTCTTTCTCCCACTCCCCATCCTCCATGCACTCTCTGAATGTTTGCATTGTCTTGTCCTATGTGGCCATTTAGATCACCTCCCAGCACTATCCTCTCATTTTCTGGCACTGCCCTTATCAAGCTGTCTATCTGCCTCCAGAACTCCTCCTTTTCCTCTGCTGAGCATCCTCTTTGTGGGGCGTAGGCTGATATAACACTGATTGTCATTCCGTGGTCTGCCACTTTTACTTTAATAATTCTGTCATTCAATCTTAAAACTTCTACAACACTTTCTTGCCATCTCCTGTTCAGTATCACTCCTACACCATTACCTCGTGCTCCTGCGCGTCGCTTTCAGGGTGCGACCTGGCCTTACTCTCTTTACAATTCCGGCTTCTTTCCATAGTTTTGGCTTTGTGTTTTACTGATGGATGCCCTTCCTACCTCAAACCCTACCCATGTATCTGGGCTTGGGACCGGCACCGAGTTTAGCTGGCTTGCTACCCCGGTGGCTGGGTTTGCTACCCCGGTGGCTGGGTATATATATATATATATATATATATATATATATATATATATATATATATATATATATATATATATATATATATATATATATATATATATATATATATATATATATATATATGTATATATATATATATATATATATATATATATATATATATATATATATATATATATATATATATATATATATATATATATATATATATATATATATATATATATATATATATATATATATATATATATATATATATATATATATATATATATATATATATATATATATATATATATATATATATATATAATCAAATAAGCACATTACCATATGTGAAAACATGATTAATTTTTACCCCGACTCGGACATGAGCCTAGGACACATAGTTTCTGTGCCAAGGCGCTACCAACTACACCACAGAAGGTAAAAAGGGAAGCAAACCTTACAGCTATATCTGCTATGCTAGAAATGAACGTATTCTATCTGAATGCCACTCTGTTTATATTGCAGTTTCCTCCAACCTCACTCGTGGTGATTCATGTCTCAATCTTGTTTGGGACCAACAATAATCAAATAAGTACATTACCATATGTGAAAACATGAATCATATTTACCCCGACAGGGACTTGAACCTAGGACACATAATTACTGTGCCAAGGTGCCTTGGCACATTGATTAAGTGTCCTAGGTTCAAGTCAAACTTGGGATAAAACTGATTCAGGTTTTCACATATGGTAATGTGCCTATTTGATTGTTGTTTATCCCAAATGCGATTGAGATTTGAATTAAATGCAAAAATGAAGCCACGGGTGAGGCTGGGGGAAACTGTAATAGAAAGTGGCATTCAGATAGAATGCTGTTCATTCCTAGTATAGCAGATATAGCTGTAAGGTACGTTTCCCTTTTAAACTTTTGTGCTTTTGTTGGTAGTGCCTCATTACAATAATTATGTGTCCTTGGTTCAGGTCCCAGTCGGGGTAAAAATTATTCATATTCATACAAATATATATATATATATATATATATATATATATATATATATATATATATATATATATATCTATATATATATATATATATATATATATATATATATATATATATATATATATATATATATATATATATATATATATATATATATATATATATATATATATATATATATATATATATATATATATATATATCAATTCGTTTTTTTTTACCTGATTGTGCTTATAGGAAAGACCCCCATGTTCGTAACTCCCCGTCTACTGGTCGATTCCAATTTTGTACTTAGTGATACTTATCATACTTGTTCTTCAAACTATGGATTGAGTTAGCATTAACTACCTCCTAACTAAGCCAGATCCAATCATCATCTACTCTTACACTAAATACGTACTTCCTGAAATCCTGCAAAGAAGTTTTCTTACGAAGCTTCAAACTATGACCTCTAGTTCTAGTGCCAGCAATATCAAAATAACGATCCCTATCCACTCTGTCATAATCATGAAGGAAAATAAAAGCAGTCACCATATCCCCCCTCATTATTCTAGCTGCTAATGATGGTTAGTCTAATTCCCTCAACCTCTCCTCATAAATGAGATTACATATTTCTGGCACCAATTTTTTGACATGTCTTTGAACTTTTTTAAGCTTTACTATGGGCTTTTTCAAGTGTGGAATCCAAAAGGGGGCTGCATATTCAAGAATTAGCCTCACATAGGTTACATAAATATATATGAACATATCCTTGTCCATGTGGCTGAAAGCTACCCTTACATTTGCTAATAAATCATATGCTGCCCATACTATGCCATTTATATGCATTTCTGGAGAGAAATCTGCCAGAATGTTTACTCCTAAATCTCCCTCATTCTCTGTCTCTTGAAGTTATGCTCCTGCTACTGAGTCTTCAAGCTTGGGCCTTCTTGCACTTCTACCCATTCTTATTACCTTACATTTTGAAGTATTGAATTTCATTAGCCATTTTTCTGACCACTAATGCAGACTATTTTGTATTTCCTGAAATTCTTTACTGTTGTTTTTGTCTTTTATTTCGTCACAGTCATTGCATCATTTGAAAACATATTCATGAATGAATTTGCAGACTTTGGTAGGTCATTTACATATACAAGGAACAAAAGTGGCTCTAAAGCTAAACCCTGTGGAACTCCACTACTAACCCTTCTCCATTCAGCCACTTTTGCCTTACTCTAACTTTCTGTTTGTTCCTTTTATGTAAGTGTTTATCCATTCCAAGATATTTCCACCTAAGCTGACAATTGCCTTTAGCTTCTTAATAATCTTTCGTGCGGGATCATGTCAAATGCTTTCTGGAAGTCTAAGAATATGCAATCTGCCTAGCCCTCTCTTTCCTGTAAGATTCGGCTTACCTCATCATAAAACTGTAATACTCTTGTTACTGTTGATTTACCTTCTCTTAAGCCATGTTATTTCACTGACAAAAGCTGAAGGATTCAAAGTGAAGAGAGAAGTGTTTTCTTAATAGTATTTCCATTACTTTGCAAACCAGCATCTTGGAATCTCCCCTGACTCCAGAGACTTTTTAAATATGATACTTAGTGCTGTGATATTGAGTTAGTGAATATCTTAAGTACATAAAGGGATATATCATCAGGACCAGCACCTTTATGGGTATCTAACTTCATCACCACTTTGTATATCTCAGTGGCTGCAAAGATGATGTTCTCTAATACCGGTCCATGAGCTCCAATCTCTGCAATCTGAGGTGGTGGGGTATTTTCTGTTGTAAATACTGACTGAATCTCCTTGTTCAATTCTTCGTTGATCTCTTCATCCGTCTCAGTGATGCTTCCATCCGCTCTCTATAGTTTAAAACCTGTTCTTTGATCTTCAGTTTTCCTCTGATAAAGCTGTGGAATAGCTTAGGATTTTCTTTAGCCTTCCTGGTGCTTTCCTTTTTATATTCTCTCTGTCTCTCTTTATTTACTTAGCTCTTTTATAAGTCTGCCAGGTATTTATGCTTTTTCCCCTACTGTATCTTTTCCAATATTTGTCTCTCCACTACTTAGCTCTCTCACGCTCATTACTGAATCATTTTTCTCTGGTATGAGTAACTCCTATTTTGGTGGATGGTGTGCAACATTCTGCTACCCTCCCATATTCCTCACATATGATGTCGTACATTTCTTGTACAGATTTGTTGTTAAACTAGGTCATTCAGTCAATAACTGCATAAAGTTCAATAATTTTTATGTAATTCCCTTTCGGATAGTTCCTCCTCACGTCCTCAATGCCTTTGCTTTCAGGCAGAACAACTTCGATGAAATATTCCATCAACAACACACAGTGGTCACTCTTTCCAAATGGAGGTTCATAGTCAAATTTTTCAATATCCACACATTTTATGTGAATACTAAATCAAGCAGCGATGGCTCATCCCCACCTTTGGCCCCCGTTGGTTCCAGTGCATGTTGTGTGTGTGTGTGTGTTTGTATGTAATTACCTTATTTTCCTTTTAGAGAAGAGCCCATGCTCATCTCCTGGTCGGTTCCTTTTTAATATTCAATTATACTTATCATATTTGACTTTGAAACTTTTAATGCAATCAGCTTTACCTACTTTCTCACTTATCGAATTCTACACCAAGAAAATACTTCTTTATATCGTCCAAGGAAGCTTTCTTACAAAGCATCAAACTATGATCTTTAGCTCTAGAGTCACCCATATCAAAATATCGCACACTGGCCACTCTCTCACATCTTTGAGAGATTGCAAAACCGCCACTGTAGGCCCCTCGACCTTTTAGCTTCACATGATGGTAAGTCTAATTCCCTCAGCCTCTCATATACTGCCTATCTCTTTCACCAGTTTTGTAGAATAACTTTGAACTATTTTCAGTTTATATATGATTTATCAAGTGTGGATTCCAAAAGGGGGCTGCATATTCAAGCACTTGCCTCACATAAGTTACATATATATTTCTGAACATTTCCTTATCTGTGTCTGTAGGCCACTCTAACATTTGCTAAGAAAGCACATGCAGCCTTTACCATATATGTACATTCCCAGAGGCAAATCTGTCAGTGCATTTACCCCTAGATCTCTTTCATTCTTTGTAAGTTCCTAACTTTTACCTTATTGCCCCTGTGCCCATTCTCATCATCTTACATTTAGAAGTATTGCATTTCATTAGCCACCACTCTGACCATTCATACAGACTATTTAGGTCTTTCTGGGGTTCTCTATCATTGTTCTGGTTATTATGTTCTTAACAATCTTTGCATTGTCTGCAAACATATTCAAAACTGCAATTACAGACTCCAGTAGGTTATTTACATATGCAAGAAACAAAAGTGGCCCTAAAGAATAACCCAGTGGAACCTCACTACCAACCTTCCTCCAGTCAGAAACTGGGTGTCTTACTCTAACCCTCTGGTCCATTCCTTTTAAGTGAGTTCTTAGCCACTCCAAGGCATATCCACCTATTCATGTCAGTACTTGCAGCGTCTTAGCAAGTCTCCCATGTGGGACTGCATCATATGACTTCTGAAAAGCTGAAAAATATGTAATATTTCCATCTCTTTTAGAATGATTTGGCTTAAGTGCGTGCGAAAATATTAATTAAAGAAACATAAAGAATAAAGGATAATGTTGCTGACAGGGAGTTTTTTCCGCTCTCTTCCAGAAACACGTAATCAATATTTTCCGCATTATATACTAAAAAAGAAAATCGCAGTCGTCCCTAAGTTGCATTTATGCACAGCACATTAATGCAAGGTTAAATTCATAACGTCTTTTATTCTAGCTATTATTGACCTAGCTGGTCTATAAACAGATAAGCATATATATGCATTCTCTCTCTCTCCTCTCTCTCTCTCTCTCTCTCTCTCTCTCTGTAATTACCTAATTGTAATTACCTACTTATGTTTACGGGAAAGAGCCCAAAGCTCGTATCTTCCCGTCTCCTCATCGGTTATATTTTATACTTAGTGATACTTATCATACCTGTCCTTAAAACTATGGATTGATTTAGCATTAACTATCTCCTTGCTAAACGAATTCCAATTATCAACTACTCTTACACTGAAAAAGTATTTCCTTACATCCTGCAAAGAAGTTTTCTTACGAATCTTTAAACTATGACCTCTAGTTCTAGAGCCAGCCATATCAAAATATCCATCCCTATCCACTCTATCATAACCATGAAGGAATTTAAAGACTGTCACCATATCCCCTTCAATCTTCTAGCTTCGAGTGATGGTAAGTCTAATTCCCTCAGCCTCTCATCATAACTGAGATTGCGTATTTCTGTCACCAGTTTCGTGGCATGTCTTTGAACTTTTTCAAGCTTAGCTATGTGCTTTCAAGTGTGGATTCCAAAAGGGGGCTGCATATTCGAGTTTTGGCCTCACATAGGTTACATAAATATTTCTGAACATTTCCTTGTCAATGTGCCTGAAGGCTACCCTTACATTTGATAAGAATGTATATGCTGCCCTTACTATGCCATTTATATGCATTTCTGGAGACAAATCTGCCAGTATGTTTACTCCTAGATCTCTCTCATTTTCTGTCTCTTGAAGTTGTACTCCAGCCACCGAGTAGTCAAGCTTGGGCCTTCTTGCACTTGTACCCATTCTCATTGCGTTACATTTTGAAGTATTGAATTTCATTAGCCACTTTTCTGACCACTAATGCAGACTATTTAGATCTTCCTGAAGTTCTCTACCATTGTTCTCGTTTCCTACTTTCTTCACAATCTTTGCATCATCTGCAAACATATTCATGAATGAATTTACAGACTCTGGTATGTCATTTACATATACAAGGAACAAAAGTGGCCCTAAAACTGAACCCTATGGAACTCCACTACTAACTCTTCTCCATTCAGACACTGAGTGTCTTACTCTAACCCTCTGTTCCCTTCCTTCAAAGTAAGTTTTTATCCATTCCAAGACATTTCCACCTATTCTAGCCATTGATTGCAGCTTCTTAATAAGTCTCCCATGTGGAACAGTGTCAAACGCTTTCTGGAAGTCTAGGAATATGCAATCTGCCAAGCCCTCTCTTTCCTGTAAGATTCGGTTTACCTCATCATAAAATTCTAATAAGTTTGTTACTGTTGATCTACCTTCTCTGAAGGCATGTTGCCTCACTGACAAAAAGTTGAAGGATTCCAAGTGAAGAGAGATATGTTTCCTTAGTAGTTTCTCCATAACTTTGCAAACTATGCTGGTCAAGGAAACTGGTCTATTGTTCAGAACCGTATCCCTCCTTCCCTTTTTGAAGATAGGTATCACATTTGCTTGTTTCCAGCATCTTGGAATCTCCCCCGACTCCAGTGACTTTTTAAATATGATACTTAGTGCCACTGATATTGAGTTTGCGCATTTTTTAAGCAAATGAGGTGATATGTCATCAGGACCTGTAGCTTTATGAACATCTGAATCCATCAGTGCTTTGCATACCTCTGTGGCTCTAAGGTTGATGTTCTCTAATACCGGCCCTTGAGTTTCTATCTCTGCAATCTGAGGGGGTGGGGTATTTTCTACTGTAAATACTGACTGAAACTCCTTGTTCAATTCTTTGCAGATCTCTTCATCCATCTCAGTGATCCTTCCAGCCACTCTCTTTAGCCTTAAAACCTGTTCTTTTACCTTCAGTTTTCCTCTGATAAAGCTGTGGAAAAGCTTGGGATTTTCTTTAGCTTTCCTGGTGATGTCCCTCTCATAGTCTCTCTCTGCCTCTCTCCTTTTACTTAGGTAGTCATTTCTTGCTCTTTTGTATGTTTGCTAGGCATTTATGATTTTTCTCCTCCTATACCTTTCCCAGCATTTGTCTCTCCACTCCTTAGCTCTTTTACACCCATTATCGAACCATTTCTCTCTGGCATGAATTACACCTACTTTGGTGACAGGTATGCAGCAATGTACTATCTTCCCATATCTCTCACAAAAGATGTCATACAATTCTTGTACAGATTTGTTGTAAAATAAGGTTCTCCAATCAATAACTGCAAAAAGCTCATTCATTTTGATGTAATCTCCTTTCGGATAGTTCCTCCTCATGTTCTCAGTGCCTCTACTCTCAGGAAGAATATCTTCAATGATATACTCCATCAGCAACACACAGTGGTCACTCTTTCCAATTGGTGGTTCATACTCAATTTTTTCAATATCCAACACCTTATCTGTGAATACTAGATCAAGTAGTGATGGCTCATCCCCACCACTGGCCCTCGTTGGTTCCATCACATGTTGGTGTAGGAAATTCCCTTGTACGCAGTCTAGGAATCTGGCCCTGAATGAGTCCTCACCACTGTGTGGGTCAAGATTTATCCAATCTATCTCTTTATGATTAAAATCTCCCATAATCAAAATCCTAAATTTTTTTTCCCGTGCCATGTTAACAACTGAGTTTATGACTTCAATAGTACCTATATGACTTTCCTCATAAACTTCAAGCCTATTCTGGTTCCTTGGTGGGTTATATACAACAATTATTATAATGCCCTCTGACCCAGTATTTATGCGAGCAACAAGAAATTCCTTGAACTCACTTTCTATAGCCAAGTTTATTTCTTCAACTTGAATCCTTTCATTTATGAGCAGTGCTATCCCTCCACCAGTCCTCTCAGATCTTTCAACCCTTAGTATTCTGAAGCCCTTATGAAAAACTGTGACACTGTTTATGTTCTCACTCAACTTAGTCTCTGTAATTGCTACTATATCTGCCTTACTGTTGTGAATCCTATCTTTTAATTCAACTGCCTTACCAGCTAATCAATCAGCATTTGTGTATAACAATCTTAATGAGGATCCGCCCCCTGATCTTCTGTCATTATCTTCTTTATCTCCCCTTTGTCTGGAAGAACTCTGAAATGAAAATTTTTCTTCTTTTCTTCATTTCTTTCCTCATTTAGCCTTCTAGCCTCTTCCAACAAGTTTTTGATCTTCCCATCTTTTCCTGTGTTCTGTATCGTCTAATGAACACTTCTTTGAATTGTTGAAGGTCTTTTAGCCTTTTTTTCTCAACAATATGTGTGTTTGTGTCACGGACACTCCACGTCAAATAATCTTAAGTATTCATTCTTAATTTTTTTTCCTACATGGGCGTTCTCTCTTTCTAAAAATAAATTAGAGACTGAAAAAAAGCTATTGCCTCCAAGAGGTAATTTTTCACTAAGAGACGATGACATCCGTTTATATATTTAAGATCATTAGCGGCATTTTACTACCCATTATATCTCATTCTTATAAAGGGTTTGAAGTGCCGCAAAAAAAAAAAATACAAAACTGGGCACTGATATTGTGCTTCCTGATGAAGGCTCAATAACAGATTTTAATGCACTCACGCTATGCGCACTTCTGAGGATGTTTGTGCTTGATACAAATGCAGGTGGTGGGGGGGGAGAGAGAGAGAGAGAGAGAGAGAGAGAGAGAGAGAGAGAGAGAGAGAGAGAGAGATTATTTTATTTATTTTATTAATTTATTGCGCCAAGGCGTCAGACATTACATGAGTTCATACAAATAATGCTTCAAATGGATATAAAACCAAGAATTGAACATGGTTTACAGGGAGGTGTACATATTGATAAAACATTGCTGCATACTAACATACAACTCACAGAATGGCAGCACAGAGTAGAGAGAGAGAGAGAGAGAGAGAGAGAGAGAGAGAGAGAGAGAGAGAGAGAGAGAGGAGAGAGAGAGAGAGAGAGAGAGAGAGAGAGAGAGAGAGAGAGAGAGATTCCCACAGTCCTGAGAGAGGAGGAGGAAGGGAATAACAAGGAAATTTTAAGCCCAATGATATAATAAGTAGCCTTTGCATCCTAGTCCTTTACGTTTTTTATTTATTTGGTTCTTTTATTTTCTACTTTTTAATTGTCATTTATTTTCTACTCTACTATTCGGGGCTTTCATATCTAGCTTCTGCATCTATTTGAATAACTTTCCTCAAAGTCTCATGAAATATATCTTTGCCTCGTTTAATAGTGATAGTTTAAGTAGTGAGAAACAGTGACCCCATTTAATAAAGGGAAAATGCCGAGAAAAAAGTTTCAATTAACAAGGTGGGTATTTTGTTACGGTTGACAGTAGTAATAGTAGTAGTAGAAGTAGTAGTAGTAGTAGTAGTAGTAGTAGTAGTAGTAGTAGTAGTAGTAGTAGTAGATGTTTTTGTTCTTGTGGTGGTGATGTTGGTGATGGGCAATTCATATCCTTGGAATAAATAGAGTTAATGATACTTTATACATCAATCCTCTATATGCGTAAAGCCTTTCATTTAATAATCTGCATCCCATATTATGACGTTACACATGACGTCATCGCGTGTTTATCCTCAGAAACCAAGAGTATATTAATCCAGGAGCCTTGACCAAGAGCTCAGTTGTGGACTGCAGGTAAAGAGGAAAATACGCCGATTTTAGTGCTTCTACGAGGGCTGAGGAAGCTGTTTTGGAAGCAATTTATATATAAAATAGATATTTATAATAATTTCGATCGATGGTGAAAATATAAACAAGGGCAAAAAAGAAAAAAAAATCATCATGAAGTACTTAGTGCCAATGGTAAGTACGCATAATATATATATTTTTTTATATCAAATACATTACCCCCGTCATTATAACTATTTTCATGACAAGAGCCTTAAGCAGGGAAGCATACAATTTGATAAGAAAACAATCACACGCAAAAATAAAGGCCTACAAGCAAACATAAATATAACAACTCAAATAAAATTGGCAAATAACCACGAATAACCCCCTTTTCTTTGCCCAATCAATAAGCTGGCAAAATCCAGAGAGAGAGAGAGAGAGAGAGAGAGAGAGAGAGAGAGAGAGAGAGAGAGAGAGAGAGAGAGACGCAGTTTTCCAACGATATCGGAAAAGTGTCTGCACGGCAACATGAGGAGCATTTATAATTACCTGAAGAAGAAGAAGAAAAGGAAAATTACTCGGGGGGGGGGGGCTCAGTTGCTGTTGTCTGAGATTGGTCGTATGACTGTTCTCTAGATCCACTTAGTGCGGTAATTCCTGTTAACTCAAGAGGCTTCGTGAATAAATAAGGAATACATATGGTCAAATACGGGACACTCTGCGAAAGACTGGATTCCGTGAAGAGTAAAATGACCTCATTGCTTAGTCTTCATAGTAGGAATATTAATTTTAAGTTTGTACCTCTATGGAAAATGATAAGAAGCATGATACCAAATGAAAAGAGTACCTCGGAAAGTTATGAAAATATTACGGAGTTGAAAGACAAAGCAGATAACTTTAATAACTATTTTGCTAACGTTGGCAAAAATACATATGGAAAAACTCAAGAAAACATCAACTCAGTGAATATGAGTAATTGCTTAAATGACAATTCTTCCAATGAAAACACAAGAGAGTACTTCAAGCTCACTCCTATAGATTGTGCTTCCCTAATTCTTACCATAAAGAGCCTAAGAAACTCTGGCTCTTATGGTTCAGATGGTATACCATTTCAGTTCATCAAAGATGCTCTACCCATGATTGCATCCTATATTCTAACTATTATGAACACTTCCATTGTTACTAAAAAGTTTCCTGACTCTTGGAAATTATCACATGTAATACCTCTGCATAAAAAGGGGGACAGAGAAGATGTGACAAACTATCGTCCAATTTCCCTGCTACCCATTTTCTCTAAAATATTAGAAAAAATTGTTGCATGCCAACTTATGTCATATTTAGAATCAAATAGACTACTAACGATTAGTCAACATGGTTTCAGACCAAAACTCTCGACGGAAACTGCACTGCTTAAAGTTACGAATAGTATATATAATAATATAGATATGAAAAAAATATCTATACTAATTTTGTTAGACTTATCAAAAGCCTTCGACAGTGTGAACCATGAAATTCTTTTAAGTAAATGTATTAACTTAAATATTGATCCAAGCTGGTTTAGCGAGTATCTATCTAATCGTAAACAGTCCATACGTCTTAACAACATTATCTCTGTGCCAAAGGATGTATCATTTGGTGTTCCACAGGGATCAGTACTTGGTCCTATCCTCTTCTCCATTTACGTAAATGATCTATCTTCTTTCATTTCTGACTGTCTAGTCGTACAATATGCAGATGACACTCAACTACTCCTTAGTGGTGATATTAATAACCTCCCAGAGCTAACTTTAAGAGCAGAAAACACTCTGTCAAAAATTAAAACCTATTTCCAAGAAATTGGGCTGTTAATTAACGAAAGTAAAACACAGTGCATATTTATTGGTTCAAGGTTCCACATAGCACAAATTCCAGAAAACACAACAATTAATATTTGCGACAATATTATCACACCTAGCAAAACAGTCAAAAACCTAGGAATTCACTTTGATAACCACATGTTGTTTGATTCCCACATAGATAAAGTATGCAAAAAGGTTACAGGAACATTAATGTACTTATCACGTATAAAAGACAATTTTGAGACTACCACTCGAATAACTGTTGTTGAATCTCTAGCCCTAAGTCACATTAATTACTGCACAACTGTTTGGGGATCTGCCACTAAGACTCAGATAAACAGAATACAGAAGCTTATTAATTTTGCAGCTCGAGTTGCCCTGGGAGGAATAAGAAAATATGACCACATCACACCAGCTCTCAATAAACTTGGGTGGCTGCGGGCAGAAAATAAGGTCGCTTATGCTATTTATGTTTTTGTATTCAAAATTTTGGACCATCATTATCCTAGCTGCCTATTTGATTTAAAAACAGTCAGGGATATAAGGGGAACCAACACAAGACAGAGCAGTGAGCTCTTTATTCACAGAACAAACACAGAAGCAGGTTCAAAGATGATCACTATCAAATGGCCAACACTCTGGAATAATATTCCAGAGCATCTTATAAATGCATCCTCCTTCACAGCTTTCAAAGGCAAACTATATAGTTTTCTTTTGGACAAATAGTTGCTGCTCATTAAGAACTAATTATTCTCATTGTAAGGAAACAAATATGGAAATGATGCCGATAATAACGATCCTGTATCTAGTGGCATACTTACTACTTTATTATTAACATTATTGTTAACATTTTTAGTACAGCATTATTATTTTCTATGAAAGCTACATTTAATTTAACTATATATCTAACCCTCTTATTTATTAGTTTAATTACATGTCTACTTATAAGTTACTATTAATGTTGAATAACCATTGTACAAAATGGAAATAAATGTTTTGATTTGATATTGAAACACTGCTGCAATCGTCCCTAGCCAAACATAAACTAACCTGAAAAAAGAACTTGTCAAGTGGCATTTCATCAAGTGCAGAGGTATCATTAGAAAATAAAATCAACAACTGATTCAAACGAACTTTTAAGTCTGGCATTTATCATGAAATCAATGCTAACTCAAAACAGGTATTTTAAATCGTTTTAAACGCTGTTGCGTAGCAAATATGATCGCGATAATTGAATGCAGAGGCATGTTAAAATTCATTTCTTATTCATTCTTTTCCTCCCAATGTAGAATGCGTAGCAATTGTATTCACTGGTATGTCGGCGAAGTGTTACAATTGCAAAGCTAAACAGACAAAGTGTGGTGTCCTTTATCATTCTGAATTTTCATTTCTCTTTGTTTTATGACCTCTTTATGGCTAAGCACACTAAAGAGTGGGACTGATGTCCTACAGGTTCAAGGTACTAATCCCCACATAATGATAAGAAAATGCTGAAATGTGCAACATCTTGACCATACTGAGGTTTAATTCTCAAACTGCGTCAAGTGTTGTACTGACATTTACGCATTCATAGATTCAAAGACATCACACAATTGATACCTTTTTATTCACACTTTATGTGCTCATTCCATTTACGTAGACTGATGAGTCCCGCATTGTTGTTTTTCGTCACTACCTCCCCTAGCCGGAAAGCCCGGGTTTGGGTAATTTGCGTGCCTGCTGCCTTCCTTGTTCCAATAAGTCTCCATTTGGGTTGGATACATATAGGTAGAAGGTGGGGAATTAAGGATGGATGCCGTTCCTGACGCCCTGCCACGGGCTCGAAAATGGGTTCGTCACCTCTCAAAACGAGCACTCTACCTCCACTCTACGGTGGTCCCTCAATATATTAACGGCGTCTGGTGGTCCCAGGTGTACACCCATCCAAGTACTACCAGACCCAACGTTGCTCAACTTCGGTGATCGGATGAAAAGCGGAGTAAACCATCGTGGAATGGCAACATGCAACGTAAGCAAAATTTTTATATCCGAATTCGGAGCAATATACATTTAGTAAAAAATTAAGAACAAGTTATCATAAACATAGATCATATACTTGGTAAATTATGGTGGTGGTGGACACAGACATATAAGAACTGGGGGATTAAAACTGGCTTATCTTCCTAACACCCCGCGGCAAGACGGAGCCCGTGTTTATCAGTCTTGTCGTTTCCAGACTCTAACACTAAGCTACCGTATGCCCCATCCCCATACTTGGTATATTGTAATTGTCAAATTAATAATAAGTGTCTTTGTAATAGCAACGTTTGTGATAGGATTCACACGATATTACCAACAATAGATAAATTTCTCTAGGTTTACAACGCGATGCTGTAATAATAATAATAATAATAATAATAATAATAATAATAATAATAATAATAATAATAATAATAATAATAATAATAATAATAATAATAGTAGTAGTGATAACGAATTGTAGTCGCCGTGGCTCAGTCGGTAGCGTCTCCGACTCTGAGGCGTCAGGTCGAGGGTTCGCGCCCCGTCACGGTCTGAGGTTAGCAATGGCATGCACTCAGCGTAAGGATTACATCTGCCAAAACAAGTCCTTCGCAAGAAGGCAACCGTCCTAGCCCTTGGTTGATAAGGGAGTCCGTGACGTAAAACCGGAACTAGTGATAACGAATTAATATATTGCCATAACGCTGATATATGATCTGCAATCTCGAAAATAAATTAAAGCAACAATAGCAACATAACACTGGGAACAACAACATCAATAATAATAATAATAATAATAATAATAATAATAATAATAATAATGATAATAATAATAATAATAATAATAATGACGCAAATATAATGCATTTACGCATTTTTAAATGTATTAAAACAATCTCCCCCTCCTTGTTGGCAATCGAATCGGCTAACTCTAGTCTAGAGCAACACAGCCCTGTCAATTAGACCTCTGCGGGCTAGTGGACTAAGCAGTGTTGTTCTAGACTCACGTTCGCAGGTTCGAGTCTCGACAAGGAATGAAGATAATAAGCAATAATACACAAGATGATGATGATAAAAGAAAATATTATTTTCATCACCATTATATTTTATTATTATTGTTATTATTATTATTATTATTATTATTATTATTATTATTATTATTATTATTATTATTATTATTATTATTATTATTATTATTATTATTATTATTATTATCATTATTATTATTATTATTATTATTATTATTATTATTATTATTATGTAGTCATAGTGGCAAAGCGGTAGCGTTCGCGACTCTGTGACGGCAGGTCGAGGGTTTGCGCCCCACCTCTCTCTGAGGTTAGCAAGGGCATGCACTCAGCATAACGATTACACCTGCCAAAACAAGTTCTTCGAAAGAAGGTAACCGTCCTAGCCCTTGGAAGAAAAGGCAGTCCTTGACGTAAAAGTACAGATGACCTAGAGATATGAAGGATTAGGTACGTAAGCAGTAGTTATATATATGTGAAATTCACCTCATGCTCATAACACATCGACTTCCCTGAATCTCTTTGGAATACCGATCAAAGTCATTCGCTCTCCGTAAAGTGTTTTATAATTTCATTATCATCACATAAGGTATTCATGGTCGATCGATGATAGTCACCGCACATAACGATGATAATGAAAGATTCCTTTAGAGATTAGATAGAAATTTAGATACACATGAAAATCTGGTTGTGCCTCTCAATTTTCTCAAGCCTATTTGTAAACATCACATCACAATGTTAAGTCTTTGAAATCTACCCCCGGAGAATGAATGCATAGTAGTTTCAGTTGTTTGTTAGTATGTGTGTGGTTTTTTTTTTAAGTAATGTACAGCACAATTATTGTAGACAGGATTTTACGAATAATTCTTAAGGCTCAAAAGTAAAGTCACTAGTAACTCCTATTCTAATTGGGATGGTCAATATTTTAAAACAAGGTAACGGTAGCTTACCTTCAATAAAATTTCTTGACCCTAATAACAATAATGATAAAAAAAAAACCTCGAGCTCCTTCCGTATCTGGGTGACGGGGAACTATCTCATTAATATGCTCTTAAGAGATTAATGACTAAATGCATAAAATGCGAGAGAATATTTATCGTGTGCTCGAAAGCAAGAACCATGAGACCAAAATTTTCTAGTCATTTGTTTTGTCTGAAGCAATTTGCATTAAGAATCTTCGTATATTCTTGATTTTTTTGTTTCATAACAGAACTTCCATATCTAACTGCGTAGACAGGGGCTACATATTCCACCCTTTGGGACGCTACTATCCTCTCTTTCTCATACAAAAATAACTGAGAGTTGAATTCGAAATCTGCTGTGCAGCAGTCATGCGCTACTCGTATATCCTCTGCTCTACTTCCTCATGATAGCCACGATCAATATGACTTATACATTCATGCGTACATACGCACTCACATATGCACGAATTCTGACATGCATGCCAAAACACAATCATGGTAATCGGATTTCAGTATTTTATTCTGATTTGTGTTATTAATTCGCTTTTTTTTCAAATTCATATATATATATATATATATATATATATATATATATATATATATATATATATATATATATATATATATATATATATATATATATATATATATATACATATATATATATATATATATATATATATATATATATATATATATATATATATATATATATATATATTATGAGTGTGACACCGGGACAGGCAGAAACTGCCCTCATTAATAAAGGCCCGGGCACGAGAAAATACCAAGACGAAGGAAAAGAAAAAGGTTAAGGACAAGGTAGAGATGGGGTAATGTCACACAAAGGAAAACGACAGACAAAAAAAACATTCAAAGTACAGAGGACCCAGAGACAAAGAGGCTCGGTCCTGAGATGACGATAGATCTGCTTTTTGAAGGATGAAAGGACATAAGAATTAGGAAAGACAGAAGGAAGAAGAGAGTTCCAGAGTCTGGCGTAGATGGGAAGAAGTCTCAAAACACTGTGCCTTATATTTCCTCGTAGAAGGGTGTATAGAGAGAGCTTCTTCCATAAAGGTAGAAGTGCTGCTTCCATAAAGGGTCAGAAAAATCCTTTTGCCAATAGTAAGTAAAAATAAAAATTGAAGCTTGGACACCATGTTTCAGGAAACTTTTGCCCAAAATTATCTTTACACCTTCGTAAAGCTCTCTCTATGTACTTTTGAATGGGATTTTGAGGCATGGTGTTTTGATGCTTGTGTATATTATGCAGTCCTGTATAATGCTATGCTCATTTGCTAAACATCAAGAGATACTCATTATTTACTATGCATCATCAGACTCTATGGACAAGCACTAAAGAATAGTAAGATATAAACACTGCTTTCTAAACACTTATTCTTGGAAAAGCATATTCTAGCCCCTATGGGAGCAGCACTTACGCACCTTCATCTTTTTCCAAAATGGTTCTTTTCATCAATGTTTATATCATTGCCTGATAAAGGAGGTTTATTACCTTCGAAAGTTTGCATACTAGTCTTCAGTGAATTTCAAGCAAAAATAATTTCTTGAGAAAAGTCTGTTACTTCTATGAGTTAAGATCGCTCTATATATTCTTCAGTAGTGGGACGCACACACACATAAAGAGATAGATTGGATAAAACTTGACCCACACAGTGGTGAGGACTCATTCGGGGCAAGATTCCTAGATTGCGTACAAGGGAATTTCCTACACCAACATGTAAATGGAACCAGCCATCACTACTTGATCTAGTGTTCACAGATAATGTGTTGGATACTGAAAAAATTGAGTATGAACCACCAATTGGAAAGAGTGACCACTGTGTGTTGTTGATGGAGTATATCATTGAAGATATTCTGAATGAGAGTAGAGGCACTGAGGACATGAAGAGGAACTATCCGAAAGGAGATTACATCAAAATGAATGAGCTTTTTGTAGTTATTGACTGGAGAACCTTATTTTACAACAAATCTGTACAAGAAATGTATGACATCTTTTGTGAGAAATATGGAAAGATAGTAGATTGCTGCATGCCATTCACCAAAGTAGGTGTAATTCATGCCAGAGAGAAATGGTTCGATAATGAGTGTAAAAGAGCTAAGGAGTGGAGAGACAACTGCTGGGAAAGGTATGGGAGGAGAAAAAACCTAAATGCCTGGCAAACCTACAAAAGAGCAAGAAATGACTACCTAAGTAAAAGAAGAGAGGCAGAGAGAGACTATGAGAGGGACATCACCAGGAAGGCTAAAGAAAATCCCAAGCTTTTCCACAGCTTTATCAGAGGAAAACTGAAGGTAAAAGAACAGGTTTTAAGGCCAAAGAGAGCGGATGGAAGCATCACTGAGACGGATGAAGAGATCTGCAAAGAATTGAACAAGGAGTTTCAGTCAGTATTCACAGTAGAAAATACCCCACCCCCTCAGATTGCAGTGATAGAAGCTCAAGGGCCAGTATTAGAGAACAACAACCTTACAGCCACAGAGGTATGCAAAGCGCTGATGGATTTAGATGTTCATAAAGCTACAGGTCCTGATGACATATCCCCTCATGTGCTTAAAAAATGCGCAAACACAATATCAGTGGCACTAAGTATCATATTTAAGTAGTCACTGGAGTCGGGGGAGATTCCAAGATGCTGGAAGCAAGCAAATGTGATACCTATCTTCAAAAAGGGAAGGAGGGATACGACTCTGAACTATAGACCAGTTTCCTTGACCAGCATAGTTTGCAAAGTTATGGAGAAACTACTAAGGAAACATATCTCTCCTCACTTGGAATCCTTCAACTTTTTGTCAGTGAGGCAACATGACTTCAGAGAAGGTAGATCAACAGTAGCAAACTTATAAGAATTTTATGATGAGGTAAGCCGAATTTTATAGGAAAGAGAGGGCTGGGCAGATTGCATATTCCTAGACTTCCAGAAAGCGTTTGACACTGTTCCACATGGGAGACGTATTAGGAAGCTGCAAGCAATGGCTAGAATAGGTAAAAATGTCTTGGAATGGATATAAACATACTTAGAAGAAAGGGAACAGAGGGTTAGAGTAAGACACTCAGTGTCTGAATGGCGAAGAGTTAGTAGTGGAGTTCCACAGGGTTCAGTTTTAGGGCCACTTTTGTCCCTTGTATATGTAAATGACCTACCAGAGTCTGTATATTCATTCATGAATATGTTTGCAGATAATGCAAAGATTGTGAAGAAAGTAAGAAACGAGAACAATGGTAGAGAACTTCAGGAAGATCTAAATAGTCTGCATTAGTGGTCAGAAAAGTGGCTAATGAAATTCAATACTTCAAAATGTAAGGTAATGAGAATGGGTACAAGTGCAAGAAGGCTTAAGCTTGACTACTCGGTGGCTGGAGTACAACTTCAAGAGACAGAAAATGAGAGAGATCTAGGAGTAAACATACTGGCAGATTTGTCTCCAGAAATACATATAAATGGCATAGTAAGGGGCAGCATATGCATTCCTATCAAATGTAAGGGTAGCCTTCAGGCACATGGACAAGGAAGTGTTTAGAAATATTTATGTAACCTATGTGAGGCCAAACCTCGAATATGCAGCCCCCTTTGGAATCCGCATTTGAAAAAGCACATAGCTAAGCTTGAAAAAGTTCAAAGACATGCCACGAAACTGGTGCCAGAAATACGCAATCTCAGTTATGATGAGAGAATGAGGGAATTAGACTTACCATCACTCAAAGCTAGAAGATTGAAGGGGGATATGGTGACAGTCTTTAAATTCCTTCATGGTTATGATAGAGTGGATAGGGATCGATATTTTGATATGGCTGGCTCTAGAACTAGAGGTCATAGTTTGAAGCTTCGTAAGAAAACTTCTTTGCAGGATGTAAGGAAATACTTTTTCAGAGTAAGAGTAGTTGATAATCGGAATTGGCTAAGCGAGGAGGTCGTTAATGCTATCTCAATCAATAGTTTTAAGGACAGGTATGATAAGTATGACTAAGTACATAATGGAACCGATCAGGAGACGGGAAGATACGAGCTTTGGGCTCTTTCCCGTAAACACAATTAGGTAATTACACACACACACACACACACACACACACACACACACACACACACACACACACACACACACACACACACACACACACACAAGCTGGAAACAAGCAAATGTGATACCTATCTTCAAAAAGGGAAGGAGGGATACGGCTCTGAACTATAGACCTGTTTCCTTGACCAGCATAGTTTGCAAAGTTATGGAGAAACTACTAAGGAAACATATCTCTCTTCACTTGGAATCCTTCAACTTTTTGTCAGTGAGGCAACATGGCTTCAGAGAAGGTAGATCAACAGTAACAAACTTATTAGAATTTTATGATGAGGTAAGCCAAATCTTACAGGAAAGAGAGGGCTGGGCAGATTGCATATTCCTAGACTTCCAGAAAGCGTTTGACACTGTTCCACATGGGAGACTTATTAGGAAGCTGCAATCAATGGCTAGAATAGGTGGAAATGTTTTGGAATGGATAAAAACTTACTTAGAAGGAAGGGAACAGAGGGTTAGAGTAAGACACTCAGTGTCTGAATGGAGAAGAGTTAGTAGTGGAGTTCCACAGGGTTCAGTTTTAGGGCCACTTTTGTTCCTTGTATATGTAAATGACTTACCAGAGTCTGTAAATTCATTCATGAATATGTTTGCAGATGATGCAAAGATTGTGAAGAAAGTAAAAAACGAGAACAATGGTAGAGAACTTCAGGAGGATCTAAATAATCTGCATGAGTGGTCAGAAAAGTGGCTAATGAAATTCAATACTTCAAAATGTAAGGTAATGAGAATGGGTACAAGTGCAAGAAGGCCCAATTTTGAATACTCGGTGGCTGGAGTACAACTTCAAGAGACAGAAAATGAGAGAGATCTAGGAGTAAACATACTGGCAGATTTGTCTCCAGAAATACATATAAATGACATAGTAAGGGCAGCATATGCATTCTTATCAAATGTAAGGGTAGCCTTCAGGCACATGGACAAGGAAATGTTCAGAAATATTTATGTAACCTATATGAGGCCAAAACTCGAATATGCAGCCCCCTTTTGGAATCCGCACTTGAAAAAGCACATAGCTAAGCTTGAAAAAGTTCAAAGACATGCCACGAAACTGGTGCCAGAAATACGCAATCTCAGTTATGATGAGAGGCTGAGGGAATTAGACTTACCATCACTCGAAGCTAGAAGAGTGAGGGGGGATATGGTGACAGTCTTTAAATTCCTTCATGGTTATGATAGAGTGGATAGTGAACGATATTTTGATATGGCTGGCTCTAGAACTAGAGGTCATAGTTTGAAGCTTCGTAAGAAAACTTCTTCGCAGGATGTAAGGAAATACTTTTTCAGTGTAAGAGTAGTTGATAATTGGAATTGGCTAAGCGAGGAGGTAGTTAATGCTATCTCAATCCATAGTTTTAAGGACAGGTATGATAAATATCACTAAGTATAAAATGGAACCGATCAGGAGACGGGAAGATACGAGCTTTGGGCTCTTTCCCGTAAACACAATTAGGTAATCACAATTAGGTAATCACACACAAGCTGGAAACAAGCAAATGTGATACCTATCTTCAAAAAGGGAAGGAGGGATACGGCTCTGAACTATAGACCTGTTTCCTTGACCAGCATAGTTTGCAAAGTTATGGAGAAACTACTAAGGAAACATATCTCTCTTCACTTGGAATCCTTCAACTTTTTGTCAGTGAGGCAACATGGCTTCAGAGAAGGTAGATCAACAGTCACAAACTTATTAGAATTTTATGATGAGGTAAGCCAAATCTTACAGGAAAGAGAGGGCTGGGCAGATTGCATATTCCTAGACTTCCATAAAGCGTTTGACACTGTTCCACATGGGAGACTTATTAGGAAGCTGCAATCAATGGCTAGAATAGGTGGAAATGTTTTGGAATGGATAAAAACTTACTTAGAAGGAAGGGAACAGAGGGTTAGAGTAAGACACTCAGTGTCTGAATGGAGAAGAGTTAGTAGTGGAGTTCCACAGGGTTCAGTTTTAGGGCCACTTTTGTTCCTTGTATATGTAAATGACTTACCAGAGTCTGTAAATTCATTCATGAATATGTTTGCAGATGATGCAAAGATTGTGAAGAAAGTAAAAAACGAGAACAATGGTAGAGAACTTCAGGAGGATCTAAATAATCTGCATGAGTGGTCAGAAAAGTGGCTAATGAAATTCAATACTTCAAAATGTAAGGTAATGAGAATGGGTACAAGTGCAAGAAGGCCCAATTTTGACTACTCTGTGGCTGGAGTACAACTTCAAGAGACAGAAAATGAGAGAGATCTAGGAGTAAACATACTGGCAGATTTGTCTCCAGAAATACATATAAATGACATAGTAAGGGCAGCATATGCATTCTTATCAAATGTAAGGGTAGCCTTCAGGCACATGGACAAGGAAATGTTCAGAAATATTTATGTAACCTATATGAGGCCAAAACTCGAATATGCAGCCCCCTTTTGGAATCCGCAATTGAAAAAGCACATAGCTAAGCTTGAAAAAGTTCAAAGACATGCCACGAAACTGGTGCCAGAAATACGCAATCTCTGTTATGATGAGAGGCTGAGGGAATTAGACTTACCATCACTCGAAGCTAGAAGAGTGAGGGGGATATGGTGACAGTCTTTAAATTCCTTCATGGTTATGATAGAGTGGATAGGGAACGATATTTTGATATGGCTGGCTCTAGAACTAGAGGTCATAGTTTGAATCTTCGTAAGAAAACTTCTTCGCAGGAAGTAAGGAAATACTTTTTCAGTGTAAGAGTAGTTGATAATTGGAATTGGCTAAGCGAGGAGGTAGTTAATGCTATCTCAATCCATAGTTTTAAGGACAGGTATGATAAGTATCACTAAGTATAAAATGAAACCGATCAGGAGACGGGAAGATACGAGCTTTGGGCTCTTTCCCGTAAACACAATTAGGTAATCACAATTAGGTAATCACACACACACACACACACACACACATATATATATATATATATATATATATATATATATATATATATATATATATATATATATATATATATATATATATATATATATATATATATATATATATATATATATATATATATATATATATATATATATATATATATGTATGTGATTACCTAGTTGTGCTTACGGGAAATACCCCAAAGCTCATATCTTTCCGTCTCCTGATCGGTTTCATTTTGTACTTAGTGATACTTATCATTCCTGTCCTTAAAACTATGGATTGAGATAGCATTAACTACCTCCTCGCTTAGCGAATTCCAATTATCAACTACTCTTACACTGAAAAAGTATTTCCTTACATCCTGCGAAGAAGTTTTCTTACGAAGCTTCAAAATATGACCTCTAGTTCTAGAGCCAGCCATATCAAAATATCCAGCCCTATCCACTCTATCATAACCATGATGGAATTTAAAGACTGTCACCATATCCCCCCTCACTCTTCTAGCTTCGAGTGATGGTAAGTCTAATTCCCTCAGCCTCTCATCATAACTGAGATTGCGTATTTCTGGCACCAGTTTCGTGGCATGTCTTTGAACTTTTTCAAGCTTAGCTATGTGCTTTTTCAAGTGCGGATTCCAAAAGGGGGCTGCATATTCGAGTTTTGGCCTCATATAGGTTACATAAATATTTCTGAACTTCTTTGTCCATGTGCCTGAAGGCTACCCTTACATTTGATAAGAATGCATATGCTGCCCTTACTATGCCATTTATATGTATTTCTGGAGACAAATCTGCCAGTATGTTTACTCCTAGATCTCTCTCATTTTCTGTCTCTTGAAGTTGTACTCCAGCCACCGAGTAGTCAAGCTTGGGCCTTCTTGCACTTGTACCCATTCTCATTTCCTTACATTTTGAAGTATTGAATTTCATTAGCCACTTTTCTGACCAGTCATGCAGATTATTTAGATCCTCCTGAAGTTCTCTACCATTGTTCTCGTTTTTTACTTTCTTCACAATCTTTGCATCATCTGCAAACATATTCATGAATGAATTTAAAGACTCTGGTAGGTCATTTACATATACAAGGAACAAAAGTGGCCTTAAAACTGAACCCTGTGGAACTCCACTACTAACTCTTCTCCATTCAGACACTGAGTGTCTTACTCTAACCCTCTGTTCCCTTCCTTCTAAGTAAGTTTTTATCCATTCCAAAACATTTCCACCTATTCTAGCCATTGATTGCAGCTTCCTAATAAGTCTCCCATGTGGAACAGTGTCAAACGCTTTCTGGAAGTCTAGGAATATGCAATCTGCCCAGCCCTCTCTTTCCTGTAAGATTCGGCTTACCTCATCATAAAATTCTAATAAGTTTGTTACTGTTGATCTACCTTCTCTGAAGCCATGTTGCCTCACTGACAAAAAGTTGAAGGATTCCAAGTGAAGAGAGATATGTTTCCTTAGTAGTTTCTCCATAACTTTGCAAACTATGCTGGTCAAGGAAACTGGTCTATAGTTCAGAGCCGTATCCCTCCTTCCCTTTTTGAAGATAGGTATCACATTTGCTTGTTTCCAGCATCTTGGAATCTCCCCCGACTCCAGTGACTCCTTAAATATGATACTTAGTGCCACTGATATTGTGTTTGTGCATATTTTAAGCACATGAGGGGATATGTCATCGGGACCTGTAGCTTTATGAACATCTAAATCCATCAGCGCTTTGCATACCTCTGTGGCTGTAAGGTTGATGTTCTCTAATACCGGCCCTTGAGCTTCTATCACTGCAATCTGAGGAGGTGGGGTATTTTCTACTGTAAATACTGACTGAAACTCCTTGTTCAATTCTTTGCAGATCTCTTCATCCGTCTCAGTGATGCTTCCATCCGCTCTCTTTAGCCTTAAAACCTGTTCTTTTACCTTCAGTTTTCCTCTGATAAAGCTGTGGAAAAGCTTGGGATTTTCTTTAGCCTTCCTGGTGATGTCCCTCTCATAGTCTCTCTCTGCCTCTCTCCTTTCACTTAGGTAGTCATTTCTTGCTCTTTTGTAGGCTTGCCAGGCATTTATGTTTTTTCTCCTCCTATGCCTTTTCCAGCATTTGTCTCTCCACTCCTTAGCTCTTTTACACCCATTATCGAACCATTTCTCTCTGGCATGAATTACACCTACTTTGGTGACAGGTATGCAGCAATCTACTATCTTCCCATATTTCTCACAAAAGATGTCATACATTTCTTGTACAGATTTGTTGTAAAATAAGGTTCTCTAGTCAATAACTGTAAAAAGCTCATTCATTTTGATGTAATCTCCTTTCGGATAGTTCCTCTTCATGTCCTCAGTGCCTCTACTCTCATTCAGAATATCTTCAATGATATACTCCATCAACAACACACAGTGGTCACTCTTTCCAATTGGTGGTTCATACTCAATTTTTTCAATATCCAACACATTATCTGTGAACACTAGATCAAGTAGTGATGGCTCATCCCCACCCCTGGCCCTTGTTGGTTCCATTACATGTTGGTGTACGTACGTATGTATGTATGTATGTATGTATGTATGTATGTATGTATGTATGTATGTATGTATGTGATTACCTAATTGTGATTACCTAATTGTGTTTACGGGAAAGAGCCCAAAGCTCGTATCTTCCTGTCTCCTGATCGGTTCCATTTTATACTTAGTGATACTTATCATACCTGTCCTTAAAACTATGGATTGAGATAGCATTAACTACCTCCTCGCTTAGCGAATTCAAATTATCAACTACTCTTACACTGAAAAAGTATTTCCTTACATCCTGCAAAGAAGTTTTCTTACGAAGTTTCAAACTATGACCTCTAGTTCTTGAGCCAGCCATATCAAAATATCCATCCCTATCCACTCTATCATAACCATGAAGGAATTTAAAGACTGTCACCATATCCCCCCTTACTCTTCTAGCTTCGAGTGATGGTAAGTCTAATTCCCTCAGCCTCTCATCATAACTGAGATTGCGTATTTCTGGCACCAGTTTCGTGGCATGTCTTTGAACTTTTTCAAGCTTAGCTATGTGCTTTTTCAAGTGCGGATTCCAAAAGGGGGCTGCATATTCGAGTTTTGGCCTCACATAGGTTACATAAATATTTCTGAACATTTCCTTGTCCATGTGCCTGAAGGCTACCCTTACATTTAATAACAATGCATATGCTGCCCTTACTATGCCATTTATATGTATTTCTGGAGACAAATCTGTCAGTATGTTTACTCCTAGATCTCTCTCATTTTATGTCTCTTGAAGTTGTACTCCAGCCACCGAGTAGTCAAGCTTGGGACTTCTTGCACTTGTACCCATTCTCATTACCTTACATTTTGAAGTATTGAATTTCATTAGCCACTTTCCTGACCACTCATGCAGATTATTTAGATCCTCCTGAAGTTCTCTACCATTGTTCTCGTTTTTTACTTTCTTCACAATCTTTGCATCATCTGCAAACATATTCATGAATGAATTTACAGACTCTGGTAAGTCATTTACATATACAAGGAACAAAAGTGGCCCTAAAACTGAACCCTGTGGAACTCCACTACTAACTCTTCACCATTCGGACACTGAGTGTCTTACTCTAACCCTCTGTTCCCTTTCTTCTAAGTATGTTTTTATCCATTCCAAGACATTTCCACCTTTTCTAGCCATTGATTGCAGCTTCCTAATAAGTCTCCCATGTGGAACAGTGTCAAACGCTTTCTGGAAGTCTAGGAATATGCAATCTGCCCAGCCCTCTCTTTCCTGTAAGATTTGGCTTACCTCATCACAAAATTCTAATAAGTTTGTTACTGTTGATCTACCTTCTCTGAAGCCATGTTGCCTCACTGACAAAAAGTTGAGGGATTCCAAGTGAAGAGAGATATGTTTCCTCAGTAGTTTCTCCATAACTTTGCAAACTATGCTGGTCAAGGAAACTGGTCTATAGTTCAGAGCCGTATCCCTCCTTCCCTTTTTGAAGATAGGTATCACATTTGCTTGTTTCCAGCATCTTGGAATCTCCCCCGACTCCAGTGACTCCTTAAATATGATACTTAGTGCCACTGATATTGTGTTTGCGCATTTTTTAAGCACATGAGGGGATATGTCATCAGGACCTGTAGCTTTATGAACATCTTAATCCATCAGCGCTTTGCATACCTCTGTGGCTGTAAGGTTGATGTTCTCTAATACCGGCCCTTGAGCTTCTATCACTGCTATCTGAGGGGGTTGGGTATTTTCTACTGTAAATACTAACTGAATCTCCTTGTTCAATTCTTTGCAGATCTCTTCATCCGTCTCAGTGATGCTTCCATCCGCTCTCTTTGGCCTTAAAACCTGTTCTTTTACCTTCAGTTTTCCTCTGATAAAGCTGTGGAAAAGCTTGGGATTTTCTTTAGCCTTCCTGGTGATGTCCCTCTCATAGTCTCTCTCTGCCTCTCTCCTTTTACTTAGGTAGTCATTTCTTGCTCTTTTGTAGGTTTGCCAGGCATTTATGTTTTTTCTCCTCCTATACTTTTTCCAGCATTTGTCTCTCCTCTCCTTAGCTCTTTTACACCCATTATCGAACCATTTCTCTCTGGCATGAATTACACCTACTTTGGTGACAGGTATGCAGCAATCTACTATCTTCCCATATTTCTCACAAAAGATGTTTTACATTTCTTGTACAGATTTGTTGCAAAATAAGGTTCTCCAGTCAATAACTGCAAAAAGCTCATTCATTTTGATGTAATCTCCTTTCGGATAGTTCCTCCTCATGTCCTCAGTGCCTCTACTCTCAGGAAGAAGATCTTCAATGATATACTCCATCAACAACACACAGTGGTCACTCTTTCCAATTGGTGGTTCATACTCAATATTTTCAATATCCAACACATTATCTGTGAATACTAGATCAAGTAGTGATGGCTCATCCCCACCCCTGGCCCTTGTTGGTTCCATTACATGTTGGTGTAGGAAATTCCCTTGTACGCAATCTAGGAATCTTGCCCCGAATGAGTCCTCACCACTGTGTGGGTCAAGATTTATCCAATCTATCTCTTTATGATTAAAGTCTCCCATAATCAAAATCCTAAATTTTTTATCCCGTGCCATGTTAACAACTGAGTTTATGACTTCAATAGTACCTATATGACTTTCCTCATAAACTTCAAGCCTATTCTGGTTCCTTGGTGGGTTGTATACAACAGTTATTATAATGCTCTCTGACCCAGTATTTATGCGAGCAACAAGAAATTCCTTGAACTCACTTTCTATAGCCAAGTTTATTTCTTCAACTTGAATCCTTTCATTTATGAGCAGTGCTATCCCTCCACCAGTCCTCTCAGATCTTTCAACCCTTAGTATTCTGAAGCCCTTAGGAAAAAGTGTGACACTGTTTATGTCCTCACTCAACTTAGTCTCTGTAATTGCTACTATATCTGCCTTACTGTTGTGAATCCTATCTTTTAATTCTACTGCCTTACCAGCTAATCCATCAGCATTTGTGTATAACAATCTTAATGAGGCCCCATCCCCGGATCTTCTGTCTTTATCTTCTTTATCTCCCCTTTGTCTGGAAGAACTCTGTAACGAAAATTTTTCTTCTGTTCTTCATTTCTTTCATCATTTAACCTTCTTGCCTCTTGCAACAAGTTTTTGATCTTTCCCATGTATGTATGTATGTATGTATGTATGTATGTATGTATGTATGTATGTATGTATGCATGCATGCATGTATGTATGTATGTATGTATGTATGCATGTATGTATGTTTGTATGTGATTACCTAATTGTGATTACCTAATTGTGTTTACGGGAAAGAGCCCAAAGCTCGTATCTTCCCGTCTCCTGATCGGTTCCATTTTATACTTAGTGATACTTATCATGCCTGTCCTTAAAACTATGGATTGAGATGGCATTAACTACCTCCTCGCTTAGCCAATTCCAATTATCAACTACTCTTACACTGAAAAAGTATTTCCTTACATCCTGCAAAGAAGTTTTCTTGCGAAGCTTCAAACTATGACCTCTAGTTCTAGAGCCAGCCATATCAAAATATCGATCCCTATCCACTCTATCATAACCATGAAGGAATTTAAAGACTGTCGCCATATCCCCCCTCGCTCTTCTAGCTTCGAGTGATGGTAAGTTTAATTCCATCAGCATATCATCATAACTGAGATTGCGTATTTCTGGCACCAGTTTCGTGGCATGTCTTTGAACTTTTTCAAGCTTAGCTATGTGCTTTTTCAAGTGCGGATTCCAAAAGGGGGCTGCATATTCGAGTTTTGGCCTCACATAGCTTACATAAATATTTCTGAACATTTCCTTGTCCATGTGCCTGAAGGCTACCCTTACATTTGATAAGAATGCATATGCTGCCCTTACTATGCCATTTATATGTATTTCTGGAGACAAATCTGCCAGTATGTTTACTCCTAGATCTCTCTCATTTTCTGTCTCTTGAAGTTGTACTCCAGCCACCAAGTAGTCAAGCTTGGGCCTTCTTGCACTTGTACCCATTCTCATTACCTTACATTTTGAAGTATTGAATTTCATTAGCCACTTTTCTGACCACTCATGCAAATTATTTAAAGCCTCCTGAAGTTCTCTACCATTGTTCTCGTTTTTTACTTTCTTCACAACCTTTGCATCATCTGCAAACATATTTATGAATGAATTTACAGACTCTGGTAGGTCATTTACATATACAAGGAACAAAAGTGGCCCTAAAACTGAACCCTGTGGAACTCCACTACTAACTCTTCTCCATTCAGACACTGAGTGTCTTACTCTAACTCTCTGTTCCCTTCCTTCTAAGTAAGTTTTTATCCATTCCAAAACATTTCCACCTATTCTAGCCATTGATTGCAGCTTCCTAATAAGTCTCCCATGTGGAACAGTGTCAAACGCTTTCTGGAAGTCTAGGAATATGCAATCTGCCCAGCCCTCTCTTTCCTGTAAGATTTGGCTTACCTCATCGTAAAATTCTAATAAGTTTGTTACTGTTGATCTACCTTCTCTGAAGCCATGTTGCCTCACTGACAAAAAGTTGAAGGATTCCAAGTGAAGAGAGATATGTTTCCTTAGTAGTTTCTCCATAACTTTGCAAACTATGCTGGTCAAGGAAACTGGTCTATAGTTCAGAGCCGTATCCCTCCTTCCCTTTTTGAAGATAGGTATCACATTTGCTTGTTTCCAGCATCTTGGAATCTCCCCCGACTCCAGTGACTCCTTAAATATGATACTTAGTGCCAGTGATATTGTGTTTGCGCATTTTTTAAGCACATGAGGGGATATGTCATCAGGACCTGTAGCTTTATGAACATCTAAATCCATCAGGGCATTGCATACCTCTGTGGCTGTAAGGTTGATGTTCTCTAATACCGGCCCTTGAGCTTCTATCACTGCAATCTGAGGGGGTGGGGTATTTTCTACTGTAAATACTGACTGAAGCTCCTTGTTCAGCTCTTTGCAGATCTCTTCATCCGTCTCAGTGATGCTTCCATCAGCTCTCTTTAGCCTTAAAACCTGTTCTTTTACCTTCAGTTTTCCTCTGATAAAGCTGTGGAAAAGCTTGGGATTCTCTTTAGCCTTCCTGGTGATGTCCCTCTCATAGTCTCTCTCTGTCTCTCTCCTTTTACTTAGGTAGTCATTTCTTGCTCTTTTGAAGGTTTGCCAGGCATTTATGTTTTTTCTCCTCCTATGCCTTTTCCAGCATTTGTCTCTCCACTCCTTAGCTCTTTTACACCCATTATCGAACCATTTCTCTCTGGCATGAATTACACCTACTTTGGTGACAGGTATGCAGCAATCTACTATCTTCCCATATTTCTCACAAAAGATGTCATACATTTCTTGTACAGATTTGTTGTAAAGTAAGGTTCTCCAGTCAATAACTGCAAAAAGCTCATTCATTTTGATGTAATCTCCTTTCGGATAGTTCCTTCTCATGTCCTCAGTGCCTCTACTCTCAGGAAGAATATCTTCAATGATATACTCCATCAACAACACACAGTGGTCACTCTTTACAATTGGTGGTTCATACTCAATTTTTTCAATATCCAACACATTATCTGTGAACACTAGATCAAGTAGTGATGGCTCATCCCCACCCCTGGCCCTTGTTGGTTCCATTACATGTTGGTGTAGGAAATTCCCTTGTACGTAATCTAGGAATCTTGCCCCGAATGAGTCCTCACCACTGTGTGTAATTACCTAATTGTGTATGTATGTATGTATGTATGTATGTATGCATGTATGTATGTATGTATGCATGTATGTGATTACCTAATTGTGATTACCTAATTGTGTTTACGGGAAAGAGCTCAAAGCTCGTATCTTCCCGTCTCCTGATCGGTTCCATTTTATACTTAGTGATACTTATCATACCTGTCCTTAAAACTATGGATTGAGATAGCATTAACTACCTCCTCGCTTAGCCAATTCCAATTATCAACTACTCTTACACTGAAAAAGTATTTCTTTACATCCTGCAAAGAAGTTTTCTTACGAAGCTTCAAACTATGACCTCTAGTTCTAGAGCCAGCCATATCAAAATATCCCTCCCTATCCACTCTATCATAACCATGAAGGAATTTAAAGACTGTCACCATATCCCCCCTCACTCTTCTAGCTTCGATTGATGGTAAGTCTAATTCCCTCAGCATCTCATCATAACTGAGATTGCGTATTTCTGGCACCAGTTTCGTGGCATGTCTTTGAACTTTTTCAAGTTTAGCTATGTGCTTTTTCAAGTGCGGATTCCAAAAGGGGGCTGCATATTTGAGTTTTGGCCTCACATAGGTTACATAAATATTTCTGAACATTTCCATGTCCATGTGCCTGAAGGCTACCCTTACATTTGATAAGAATGCATATGCTGCCCTTACTATGCCATTTATATGTATTTCTGGAGACAAATCTGCCAGTATGTTTACTCCTAGATCTCTCTCATTTTCTGTCTCTTGAAGTTGTACTCCAGCCACCGAGTAGTCAAGCTTGGGACTTCTTGCACTTGTACCCATTCTCATTACCTTACATTTCGAAGTATTGAATTTCATTAGCCACTTTTCTGACCACTCATGCAGATTATTTAGATCCTCCTGAAGTTCTCTACCATTGTTCTCGTTTTTTTCTTTCTTCACAATCTTTGCATCATCTGCAAGCATATTCATGAATGAATTTACAGACTCTGGTAAGTCATTTACATATACAAGGAACAAAAGTGGCCATAAAACTGAACCCTGTGGAACTCCACTACTAACTCTTCTCCATTCAGACACTGAGTGTCTTACTCTAACCCTCTGTTCCCTTCCTTCTAAGTAAGTTTTTATCCATTCCAAAACATTCCCACCTATTCTAGCCATTGATTGCAGCTTCCTAATAAGTCTCCCATGTGGAACAGTGTCAAACGCTTTCTGGAAGTCTAGAAATATGCAATCTGCCCAGCCCTCTCTTTCCTGTAATATTTGGCTTACCTCATCATAAAATTCTAATAAGTTTGTTACTGTTGATCTACCTTCTCTGAAGCCATGTTGCCTCACTGACAAAAAGTTGAAGGATTCCAAGTGAAGAGAGATATGTTTCCTTAGTAGTTTCTCCATAACTTTGCAAACTATGCTGGTCAAGGAAACTGGTCTATAGTTCAGAGCCGTATCCCTCCTTCCCTTTTTGAAGATAGGTATCACATTTGCTTGTTTCCAGCATCTTGGAATCTCCCCCGACTCCAGTGACTCCTTAAATATGATACTTAGTGCCAGTGATATTGTGTTTGCGCATTTTTTAAGCACATGAGGGGATATGTCATCAGGACCTGTAGCTTTATGAACATCTAAATCCATCAGGGCTTTGCATACCTCTGTGGCTGTAAGGTTGATGTTCTCTAATACTGGCCCTTGAGCTTCTATCACT
>JAXCGZ010015905.1:35000-39965 GCA_037179515.1 Halocaridina rubra | reverse complement strand
GAAGAAATAAACTTGGCTATAGAAAGTGAGTTCAAGGAATTTCTTGTTGCTCGCATAAATACTGGGTCAGAGAGCATTATAATAACTGTTGTATACAACCCACCAAGGAACCAAAATAGGCTTGAAATTTATGAGGAAAGTCATATAGGTACTATTGAAGTCATAAACTAAGTTGTTAACATGGCATGGGAAAAAAAATGTAGGATTTTGATTATGGGAGACTTTAATCATAAAGAGATAGATTGGATAAATCTTGACCCACACAGTGGTGAGGACTCATTCGGGGCAAGATTCCTAGATTGCGTACAAGGGAATTTCCTACACCAACATGTAACGGAACCAACGAGGGCCAGGGGTGAGGATGAGCAATCACTACTTGATCTAGTGTTCACAGATAATGTGTTGGATATTGAAAAAATTGAGTATGTACCACCAATTGGAAAGAGTGACCACTGTGTGTTGTTGATGGAGTACATCACTGAAGATATTCTTCCTGAGAGTAGAGGCACTGAGGACATGAGGAGGTACTATCCGAAAGGAGATTACATCAAAATGAATGAGCTTTTTGCAGTTCTTGACTGGAGAACCTTATTTTACAACAAATCTGTACAAGAAATGTATGACATCTTTTGTGAGAAAAATGGGAAGATAGTAGATTGCTGCATACCTGTCACCAAAGTAGGTGTAATTCATGCCAGAGAGGAATGGTTCGATAATGGGTGTAAAAGAGCTAAGGAGTGGAGAGACAAATGCTGGAAAAGGTATAGGAGGAGAAAAAATATAAATGCCTGGCAAACCTACAAAAGAGCAAGAAATGACTACCTAAGTAAAAGGAGAGAGGCAGAGAGAAACTATGAGAGGGACATCACCAGGAAGGCTAAAGAAAATCCCAAACTTTTCCACAGCTTTATAAGAAGAAAACTGAAGGTAAAAGAACAGGTTTTAAGGCTAAAGAGAGCGGATGGATGCATCACTGAGACGGATGAAGAGATCTGCAAAGAATTGAACAAGAAGTTTCTACCAGTATTTACAGTAGAAAATACCCCACCCCCTCAGATTGCAGTGATAGAAGCTCAAGGGCTGGTATTAAAGAACATCAACCTTACAGCCACAGAGGTATGCAAAGCGCTGATGGATTTAGATGTTCATAAAGCTACAGGTCCTGATGACATATCCCCTCATGTGCTTAAAAAATGCGCAAACTCAATATCAGTGGCACTAAGTATCATATTTAAAAAGTCACTGGAGTCAGGGGAGATTCCAAGATGCTGGAAACAAGCAAATGTGATACCTATCTTCAAAAAGGGAAGGAGGGATACGGCTCTGAACTATAGACCAGTTTCCTTGACCAGCATAGTTTGCAAAGTTATGGAGAAACTACTAAGGAAACATATCTCTCTTCACTTGGAATCCTTCAACTTTTTGTCAGTGAGGCAACATGGCTTCAGAGAAGGTAGATCAACAGTAACAAACTTATTAGAATTTTATGATGAGGTAAGCCAAATCTTACAGGAAAGAGAGGACTGGGCAGATTGCATATTCCTAGACTTCCAGAAAGCGTTTGACACTGTTCCACATGGGAGACTTATTAGGAAGCTGCAATCAATGGCTAGAATAGGTGGAAATGTTTTGGAATGGATAAAAACTTACTTAGAAGGAAGGGAACAGAGGGTTAGAGTAAGACACTCAGTGTCTGAATGGAGAAGAGTTAGTAGTGGAGTTCCACAGGGTTCAGTTTTAGGGCCACTTTTGTTCCTTGTATATGTAAATGACCTACCAGAGTCTGTAAATTCATTCATGAATATGTTTGCAGATGATGCAAAGATTGTGAAGAAAGTAAAAAACGAGAACAATGGTAGAGAACTTCAGGAGGATCTAAATAATCTGCATGAGTGGTCAGAAAAGTGGCTAATGAAATTCAATACCTCAAAATGTAAGGTAATGAGAATGGGTACAAGTGCAAGAAGGCCCAAGCTTGACTACTCGGTGGCTGGAGTACAACTTCAAGAGACAGAAAATGAGAGAGATCTAGGAGTAAACATACTGGCAGATTTGTCTCCAGAAATACATATAAATGGCATAGTAAGGGCAGCATATGCATTCTTATCAAATGTAAGGGTAGCCTTCAGGCACATGGACAAGGAAATGTTCAGAAATATTTATGTAACCTATGTGAGGCCAAAACTCGAATATGCAGCCCCCTTTTGGAATCCGCACTTGAAAAAGCACATAGCTAAGCTTGAAAAAGTTCAAAGACATGCCACGAAACTGGTGCCAGAAATACGCAATCTCAGTTATGATGAGAGGCTGAGGGAATTAGACTTGCCATCACTCGAAGCTAGAAGAGTGAGGGGGGATATGGTGACAGTCTTTAAATTCCTTCATGGTTATGATAGAGTGGATAGGGATCGATATTTCGATATGGCTGGCTCTAGAACTAGAGGTCATAGTTTGAAGCTTCGTAAGAAAACTTGTTTGCAGGATGTAAGAAAATACTTTTTCAGTGTAAGAGTAGTTGATAATTGGAATTCGCTAAGCGAGGAGGTAGTTAATGCTATCTCAATCCATAGTTTTAAGGACAGGTATGATAAGTATCACTAAGTCTAAAATGGAACCGATCAGGAGACGGGAAGATACGAGCTTTGGGCTCTTTCCCGTAAACACAATTAGGTAATCACACACACACACACACACACACACACACACACACACACACACACACTATCTTCAAAAAGGGAAGGAGGGATAGGGCTCTGAACTATAGACCAGTTTCCTTGACCAGCATAGTTTGCAAAGTTATGGAGAAACTACTAAGGAAACATATCTCTCTTCACTTGGAATCCTTCAACTTTTTGTCAGTGAGGCATCATGGCTTCAGAGAAGGAAGATCAACAGTAACAAACTTATTAGAATTTTATGATGAGGTAAGCCAAATCTTACAGGAAAGAGAGGGCTGGGCAGATTGCATATTCCTAGACTTCCAGAAAGCGTTTGACACTGTTCCACATGGGAGACTTATTAGGAAGCTGCAATCAATGGCTAGAATAGGTGGAAATGTCTTGGAATGGATAAAAACTTACTTAGAAGGAAGGGAACAGAGGGTTAGAGTAAGACACTCAGTGTCTGAATGGAGAAGAGTTAGTAGTGGAGTTCCACAGGGTTCAGTTTTAGGGCCACTTTTGTTCCTTGTATATGTAAATGACCTACCAGAGTCTGTAAATTCATTCATGAATATGTTTGCAGATGATGCAAAGATTGTGAAGAAAGTAAAAAACGAGAACAATGGTAGAGAACTTCAGGAGGATCTAAATAATCTGCATGAGTGGTCAGAAAAGTGGCTAATGAAATTCAATACCTCAAAATGTAAGGTAATGAGAATGGGTACAAGTGCAAGAAGGCCCAAGCTTGACTACTCGGTGGCTGGAGTACAACTTCAAGAGACAGAAAATGAGAGAGATCTAGGAGTAAACATACTGGCAGATTTGTCTCCAGAAATACATATAAATGGCGTAGTAAGGGCAGCATATGCATTCTTATCAAATGTAAGGGTAGCCTTCAGGCACATGGACAAGGAAATGTTCAGAAATATTTATGTAACCTATGTGAGGCCAAAACTCGAATATGCAGCCCCCTTTTGGAATCCGCACTTGAAAAAGCACATAGCTAAGCTTGAAAAAGTTCAAAGACATGCCACGAAACTGGTGCCAGAAATATGCAATCTCGGTTATGATGAGAGGCTGAGGGAATTAGACTTGCCATCACTCGAAGCTAGAAGAGTAAGGGGGGATATGGTGACAGTCTTTAAATTCCTTCATGGTTATGATAGAGTGGATAGGGATCGATATTTCGATATGGCTGGCTCTAGAACTAGAGGTCATAGTTTGAAGCTTCGTAAGAAAACTTGTTTGCAGGATGTAAGAAAATACTTTTTCAGTGTAAGAGTAGTTGATAATTGGAATTCGCTAAGCGAGGAGGTAGTTAATGCTATCTCAATCCATAGTTTTAAGGACAGGTACGATAAGTATCACTAAGTCTAAAATGGAACCGGTCAGGAGACGGGAAGATACGAGCTTTGGGCTCTTTCCCGTAAACACAATTAGGTAATCACAATTAGGTAATCACACACACACACACACACACACACACTTTGTTTGGGGTTTATCTAATTTTCAAGATTATTGTATTATTAATATTCCTTGGTTCTAGACACTATTCTATCTATCTGCATGAAATTTTAACATAAATAGTGTCAACTGAGAGAAAAAGAAAACGTATACAATTCATTCAAAGAAAACATATATCATACTGTATATATGGGAAACTTACATGAAATACCTATACAGTATATACAGTACCCTCATCGCTAATCGCGGGGGTTCGGTTCAGGGACCGGCCGCGATAGGTGAATTTCGCGAAGTACAAACACCTTAAAAAAAAAAAAATGATGATTGTGACACCAGGACAGGCCAAAAATAATAAAATAAAACAGCCTATCAGGCTATAAAGTGAAATAGATATGGAGAGTGTAATGATCTGTCAGATGTGAAGGGGCTATAAAAGATGTGTAATGAATATCCAATTCTCTACTGGGTTTTAATATACCTCTGCATTACTTTCATGATGTCTATTCCAAAAATTCTCCTTATATCTTTATTATTATTATTATTATTATTATTATTATTATTATTATTATTATTATTATTGGCAACAATAATTTTCCTTTGATGATGATTGTGGAGATTCTTATTATTATTATTATTATTATTATTATTATATTATTATTATTATTATTATTATTATTTTTTATTATTATTATTATTATTATTATTATCATTATTATTATTATTATTATTATTATTACGAATCTGTAATTCATATAGGGAAATAGCACGTAGAGAATATATATACTGTACAGGTATTCCATTTAATTTTCCCATGAATACATTATGATATACATTTTCTTTA
>JAXCGZ010015905.1:5000-30000 GCA_037179515.1 Halocaridina rubra | reverse complement strand
AGAGAGAGAGAGAGAGAGAGAGAACTTTAATTAACTCTTGGTCATTAAAACCAAAACTACATTATTTATTGTAAAAATAATGGTTTAATTACAAATTCGTAATAATAATGATAATAATAATAATAATAATAATAATAATAATAATAATAATAATAATAATAATAATAATAATAATAATAATAATCTCCACAATCATCATCAAAGGAAAATTATTGTTAAAAATAATAAATAATAATAATAATAATAATAATAATAATAATAATAATAATAATAATAATAATAATTTTTAATAATATCATGAGAGTAATGCAGAGGTATATTAAAACCCAGCAGAGAGCTGGATATTCATTACACATTTTTTATAATCCCTTCACATCTGACAGGTCATTACACTCTCCACCTGTTTCTCTTTACAGCCTGATAAAGGCTGTTTTATTTTATCATTTTTTGGTCCATCCTGTTGTAAAAAAAAAAAATAAATAAAAAAAAATAAAAAAAAAAATAAATAAAAAAAAAATGGGGGGGGCGTTATTCGCGAATTCCGAATTTTTTACTATTATTTTTGGGGGGCGTTATTGCAATTTCGCATATAAAAAAGTCGCGTATAAAAGGAACAAGGTGTATATATATATATATATATATATATATATATATATATATATATATATATATATATATATATATATATATATATATATATATATATATATATATATATATATATATATATATATATATACACCTAGTTCTCAGAATAACGCCTAGATAGGTTCTCAGAAGTGTCGGGTTAATGGAAACTCGCGTGAAAAAACGAGTTATTTTCCATAGGAAACAATGATAAAGGGCATAGATACGTTCCAAACCTTACATACACACACCATGCCAAAGATATAAGATAAGTAAAAAAAATATTTTATTACTACATAGCAAAGAAGAAAGCCCTGTATCTGTTTTTAAGAGTATACAAAAGATATTCATATTCACTTTACAGCCAGAAATTAACATATATTACTATACTTTACTCTATTATGCAGTGGGCAACAGTTATACAGTACACTGGGACATGCATGGTGGCAGTGAGCAAGTAACTTATGTGGTAGAAGAGGAGGAGGATGCAGGAGAACGAACCTCTATCTGCAAATGTATACAAAGATAAACTAAGAATTATAAATAACCAAAGAAAGACTAAAAAACAAAAAACAAAAATAATTTTGCAATGCCTAAATCTACCATATGACAGATTAAAAAAACTTAATATACATTCTCTAGAGAGGCAGAGAGTTAGGGGGGATATGATTGACGTGTATAAATGGTTTAAAGGGATTAACAAGGGTGATATTAATAATTTTAAAAATTCATGATCAAACCAGAACTCGTAATGGGTAATGGATTTAATCTTGATAAATTTAGGTTCAGAAGGGAAGTTGGTGAAAATTGGCTTGGTAATACCGTAGAGTATTCCTAGTAAGATAATAAATGCCAATACCTTTTTTTTTTTTTTTTTTTTTTTAGGATGGGATAGGATAGGAGGGAAAAAAAGGGGAGGGATTAAGGATATAAGGGAATTGGAGGGAAAAGCACGAAAATTACATTATTTATTGCAAAAATAATGGTTTAATTACAAATTCGTAATAATAATAATAATAATAATAATAATAATAATAATAATAATAATAATAATAATAATAATAATAATCTCCACAATCATCATCAAAGGAAAATAATTGTTAAAAATTATAATAACAATAATAATAATAATAATAATAATAATAATAATAATAATAATAATAATAATAATAAGATATAAGGAGAATTTTTGGAATAGACATCATGAGAGTAATGCAGAGGTTATTAAAACCCAGCAGAGAGCTGGATATTCATTACACATCTTTTATAATCCCTTCACATCTGACAGGTCATTACACTCTCCATCTGTTTCTCTTTACAGCCTGATAAACGCTGTTTTATTTTATAATTATTTGGTCCATCCTGGTGTCACAATAAAAAAAATAAATAAATAAATAAAAAATTCTTTGGGGGGGGTTACTCGCGAATTCCGAGTTTTTTACTATTATTTTTGGGGGCGTTATTGCAATTTCGCATATAAAAAAATCGCGTATAAAAGGAACAAGGTATATATATATATATATATATATATATATATATATATATATATATATATATATATATATATATATATATATATATATATATATATATATATAGTGATCCCTCGTTTATCGCGGCGTTTAGGATCCGGGACCGACCGTGATAGGTGAATTTCCGCGAAGTAGGATCACCCTATATGTACATAGGTATTTTACATTTAATTTTAAGTTTACTGTATAAACCCTCCCTGTACTGTTAACAAACCACCCTTTGCTTCATAAATGACAGCATGCAAGCGTAAATTTATATGAAAGTAATAGGTAAACTTACCGTGAATGAGGTGGTAATGACATGACATACTCATATAGATAAGTATTTTACAATTATTTTTACGTTTACTGCATAAACAATCCCTGCACTGTTAAAAAATCACCGTATACTTTATAAATAACAGCGTACAAGCCTAAATTTATATGAACGTGATAGGCAAATTTACCGTGAATGAGGTTGTAATGATGTTTGTAGACTCCATAGGAAATTATTCCGCAGCCAATAACAGCTTCATAGCTGCTTTTTGCGAGCGAAGAACATGGTATGGGTAGTTGCTGTCGCTGTTTCTTCTTTTGTTGGAAGATGGTCTTGTAAGGAATCATGGTATTGTCAAGAAGATTGCAGAAGGTCACAGAACGAACCATATTATCATCATGTTCCTGCGAGAGTTGTTGGACTGATTTCACATGTTTATACATGGCCGCCAGACATTCGAGTGAAAGGCCAGGTTCTTCAATTTCTTCATGCGTTTCCTCAAGTTCTTCTTCCTCTTCTTCCCTCGCTGATTTTGTCATTTCTTCCAAGTCTTCATCAGTCAAAGGCTGCGAGTGGCAGTAAATCAGTTCATTCACGTGTTCGTGAGTCATATCTTTAAAGCCTTCTCCTCCTAGCAATGCAGCCAACTTCACAGCTTTCAAAACTGCCGAGTTATGGACTTCGTCAGGAGCAAATACCTGGTAGTCGTAGATGACTTCGGGCCACAAGTGCTTCCAGCTGGCATTGAGTGTGGCTGGCTTCATCTCTTTGATTGCATTCTGAATATTTTGAAGACATGTGGGAATCGTGTAATTACGCCAGTAAGTCTTCATTGAGAATTATTTGTCTGCATCCATGGCTTCAACAGGTTCGCAAGGGCATTTCGTGTGTAGAAGGCCTTGAATGCACGAATAACGCCTTGATCCATAGGCTGAATCAGTGACGTAGTAATCGGTGGCAGGAACTCTACTTGAACACCATCATATTCGAGATTAGTTGCGTGGCCACCAGCATTATCCATAAAAAATAGGACTTTAAATTCAAGGCCTTTTTCCGCAAGATAAATTTTGACCTAAGGGATAAAGCATTGGTGAAACCAGTCTGATGTGAGGCTTTTTGTGACCCAGCCCTTAGGGTTATGCATCCAATACACTGGGAGCAGATTCTTGTTTTTATTCTTCAAAGCCTTAGGGTTCTTTGGCTTGCAGATAAACCTGGGCTTTAACATGAAACCCGCAGCATTCCCGAAAAGGATGAGGGTAACGCGGTCTTTGTGCGTTTTAAATCCCAGGGCTTTAGCTTCTTCCTTGAAGAGAAAAGCGCGAGACGACATTCTCTTCCAAAATAACCCAGTCTCATCCATGCTGAATACTTGCTCAGGAGCATATTCCCCTTCGGCAATAAATTTCTTGAAGTCGTTGTTCACGTAATCTTCTGCTGCAGCTGTATCTGCAGACGCAGCTTCGCCATAAACTGCAATGCTCTTTAGGCCAAAGTGCTTTTGAAATATGGTGAACCATACCATGCTTGCAACAAAACTATTGTTTCCTTGGTGGAGAATCGCTGGAGGGTCCTGGTTGTGGGTCGTCGATATCTTCTTCTCTCTCCTCCTCCTCTCCACAGTTGCCACTGTCGTCGTCGGGTTCGTTTGCAGCGAATGTCTCATACAGCTTCTTCGCCTTTCTTTGTATGATATTTTGCTGTCTATGCTGATGTTCTTCTTTCTGCAGTCAGCAATCCACAGGGCCAAAGCAGATTCCATCCGCACTATTATCTTATTGCGGGGTGTTACGACCCTCTTCGCTGATTTACTAAAAGAAATAGTCTCTGTTTTCCTGATATTTGCCTCGTCCATTTTGATGTAGCGAACAGTAGATTCATTGAGGCCAAAATGGCGGCCAACATCCGCAAACCTTCTTCTTTCTTTCAGCATATCTAACAGTTTCACCTAATCCGTTATGGTTAACATCTTTCTTTGAAGCTTAGGCTGACTATAAGAAGCCTTAGAAGATGAAGGACGTTTGGGAGGCATTGCAAAGGTTGAAATACGTGAGTAAAAAAAATCACAAGCACAACATATTAATAAGCATAACGCGAATGGCACACATGTGAGTTAGATTGAACGAGTGAGGCGAGACAATGGAAGATGGTGGGAAAACCAAGTTTCAATCAAAAAACCAAACAGACCCCATGATACAGAACATACAGTAAAACAATTATGTGATTCGTCGTCTCCCACCCTTTCATCCAATAGCATTCCATGAAGTATCTCACGTAGGTGCGAGCCTTTGCGTTTTCCAAGACGCCAATACATTTTACGCTATCGGGCAGTATTTCACATGATGCAATACAGTGAGTTATATCTTTAAATTTATGGTTTTTACTAATTTTTACTGGTTTTTTATTCTTAGGTTAGAAAATACTTGTTTTATTAATAAAATAATGAAAATTCCAATATGTACTAGCTCACGTAGGTGCGACACTTTTCGTTTTCTGAAACGCAGATATCAGTATCGTATTTTACATGGTGCAATACTGTGAGTATTTATGTGTTTTACTATTTTTTACTGTTTTATTATTCTTAGGCTAAGAAATAAATTTTTTTAATCACTAAAATCATGAAACTACTGGAAATTTTAATATATGCTAGCTCACATAGGTGCGGCCATTTGGGCTTTCCGAAAAGCTGATACTGGTATCGTACTTTCTATGGTGAAGAGTTACATGTTCAAATTTATGTTTTTTACTATTTCTTACTGTTTTTCTTATTCTTAGGCTGGGAAATACATTTCTTTTTGTCAATACAATAATGAAATTTTTTTTCAATGATATAATGGAAATACTGAAAATTTTTATTTTTTTAATAATTTAATATTTTCGCATATACCCAGAAAAAAAAACTCGTCATAAAAAAAAACCGCAATGCACTGAATTCGCGATAGGTGAACCGCAATATAGCGAGGGATTACTGTGTGCATGTATATATATATATATATATATATATATATATATATATATATATATATATATATATATATATATATATATATATATATATATATATATATATTGTTCCCCTGGTTATTCGCGTTTCTTGGTTCGCGTTCTCGCTGTATCGCGGTTTTTTTTGCCCCCCTATTTTTTTTTTTTTTTTTTTAAGATTATTGTGACACCAGGATGGGCCAAAAAATTATAAAATAAAGCAGAATTTATCAGGTTGTAAAGAGAAACAGAGATGGAGAGTGTAATGACTTGTCAGATGTGAAGGGATTATAAAAGATGTGTAATGAATATCCAGCTCTCTGCTGGGTTTTAATATACCTCTGCATTACTTTCATGATGTCTATTCCAATCATTCTGCTTAGATCTTATTATTATTATTATTATTATTATTATTATTATTATTATTATTATTATTATTATTATTATTATTATTATTGGCAACAATAATTTTCCTTTGATGATGATTGTGGAGATTATTATCATCATCATTATTATTATTATTAAGGGCTCATCATTGTTTGTACATCTGTTGGTTTATTTACTTTTAATAACTGTGTAAAGTGCCCCTCCCTAGTTGGCTGGGACAAAGAGAGTGTGGGGGGGTTGGGTAGAATAGAATTTTGGAGAGAGAGAGAGAGAGAGAGAGAGAGAGAGAGAGAGAGAGAGAGAGAGAGAGAGAGAGAGAGAGAGAGAGAGAGAGAGAGAGAGAGAGAGAGAGAGAGAGAGAGAGAGAGAGAGAGAGAGAATCTTTAAGTAACTCTTGTTCATTCAACCAAAACTACATTATTTATAGTAAAAATAATGGTTTAATTACGAATTCGTAGTAATAATAATAATAATAATAATAATAATAATAATAATAATAATTAATAATAATAATAATAATAATAATAATAATCTCCCCAATCATCATCAAAGGAAAACTATTGCTGCCAATAATGATAATAATAATAATAATATTAATAATAATAATAATAATAATAATAATAATAATAATATTAATAATAATAATAATAATAACAATAATAATAATAATAAGATCTAAGGAGAATTTTTAGAATAGACATCATGAAAGTAATGCAAAGGTATAGTAAACAAGATTTGTAATAAACAAAATATTAATATTTTCTGTTTGAGGACCCTTGTAGAGACCTGTTGTTTATGATAGTACTCCAGTCTCTCTCTCTCTCTCTCTCTCTCTCTCTCTCTCTCTCTCATATAATGAACGGATCCTTCAACAGAATACTAATTAAATGTTATTTTATTACAATGAACGATTCCTGAATTATTATTATTTATTTTTATATATGCTGAAAATTCTGTGAAATGAAAGAAATAAATTATCGTGCATTGGCAACATGGATGAAACTCTATTAAACTTCAATATGCCTTCAAAGTCGACGGTAAATATAGTGGGAAAGAGAAGTATTTTAATCAAAACTACTGGGCATGAAAGAACATATAATAATTGTTTCTTTCAACAAGTAAAAGAAAATTCTTTTTGCATTCTCTAGTTTACCACAATCAGCTGATTTGGAAAAACACAAGCTAACAGCTGTTTTATATCATTTCAACTATCGTACGGTCGTAAACAATTACTGTACTTATGGTACATATGACGTCAAGTAGAATAGGACTGATTTCTTTTTTACTTTATACCTAATGTCATGCTTTTATTATAACCCGAATTAATATAAGATCTTATGCAATTAGAGAAGCAAAGCTAATGACTATAAATTATCATGCATTGGCAACATGGATGAAACTCTATTAAACTTCGATATGCCTTCAAAGTCGACGGCAAATAAAATGGGAAAGAAAAGTATTTTAATCAAAACTACAGGGCATGAAAGAACACATAATAATTGTTTCTATCAACAAGTAAAAGAAAATCCTTTTTGCTTTCTCTAGTTTACCACAATCAGCTGATTTGGAAAAACTCTGGCCTAGATGGTAGTCTCGATCGGTAAAATTTCTTAAAAATATTCACTTTGTTTGTGTTTTATGATATGATACTAACATGTGAATATTATATGCATTATTATTGGATACAGTTAAGTAAAACATTGCTTTTATCAAAATCATGTTTATTTTAAATACAGCTGTACTTTTTGATTAGAGTAAATGAATATATAGTTTGGTCAGTGGCGTAGCCTAGGCCAGCAGTACTTACATTATTTTTATACCTTGTGCATAATGCGACTCCCCTAACATTAGCTTCAAAAAAAGGTCTTCAAAAATCACACATTACACGAGTATATATATATATATATATATATATATATATATATATATATATATATATATATATATATATATATATATATATATATATATATATACAGTGTTCCCCCCCTTATCGCAGTAGTTCGGTTCCGGGACCCGGCGCGAACCAGGAAAACCGCGAAGCAGGATCAGCCTTGAATTTTTTTTTTTTTTTATCAGCCTTATATATATACATATTTTTTATTATTTTTTTTTTTTTTAAAGATGATTATGACACCAGGACAGGCCAAAGATGATAAAATAAAATGGCCTTTATCAGGCTGTAAAGAGAAACAGAGATGGAGAGTGTAATGACCTGTCAGATGTGAAGGGATTATAAAAGATGTGTAATGAATATCCAGCTCTATGCTGGGTTTACTATACCTCTGCATTACCTTCATGATGTCTATTCTAAAACTTCTCCTTAGATCTTATTATTGTTATTATTATTATTATTATTATTATTATTATTATTATTATTATTATTATTATTATTATTACTACGAATTCGTAATTAAACCATTATTTTTACTATAAATAATGTAGTTTTGGTTGAATGAACAAGAGTTACTTAAATATTATCTCTCTCTCTCTCTCTCTCTCTCTCTCTCTCTCTCTCTCTCTCTCTCTCTCTCTCTCTCTCCAACATTCTATTCTACCCAACCCCCCACACTCTCTTTGTCCCAGCCAACTAGTGAGGGGCACTTTACACAGTTATTAAAAGTAAATAAACCAACAGATGTACAAACAATGATGAGCCCTTAATAATAATAATAATGATGATAATAATGTCCACAATCATCATCAAAGAAAAATTATTGTTGCCAATGATAATAATAATAATAATAATAATAATAATAATAATAATAATAATAATAATAATAAAATAATAATAATAATAATAATAATAATAATAATAATAATAATAATAAGATCTAAGCAGAATTATTGGAATAGACATCATGAAAGTAATGCAGAGGTATATTAAAACCCAGCAGAGAGCTGGATATTCATTACACATCTTTTATAATCCCTTCACATCTGACAGATAATTACACTCTCCATCTCTGTTTCTCTTTACAACCTGATAAAGTCTATTTTATTTTATCATTTTTGGCCCATTCTGGTGTCAAAATAATCTTAAAAGAAAAAAAAAAAAAAAATAGTGAGAACGCGAATAACCGGGGGAACACTGTATATATATATATATATATATATATATATATATATATATATATATATATATATATATATATATATATATATATATATATATATATATATATATTTTATATTTTTTTTTTAGCCACACAAATATCCGGGATGTACTGAATTCGCGATAGGTGAACTATGATATAGCGAGGGGTTACTGTATAATCTCTACACGCTATTTCCCTATACAAAATTACAAATTCGTGATAATAATAATAATAATAATAATAATAATAATAATAATAATAATAATAATAATAATAATAATTTCCACAATCATCATCAAATGAAAATTATTGTTGCCAATAATAAAAATAATAATCATAATAATAATAAGATTTACTGAAAATTTTTGGAATAGACATCATGAAAGTAATGCAGAGGTATATTAAAACCCAGCAGAGAATTGGATATTCATTACACATCTTTTATAGTCCCTTCACATATGACAGGTCATTACACTCTCCATCTGTGTTTCTCTTTACAGCCTAATATTCATTACACATCTTTTATAATCCCTTCACATCTGACAAATCATTACACTCTTCATCTCTGTTTCTCTTTACAGCCTGATAAAGGCTGTTTTATTTTATAACTTTTTGGCCCGTCCTGGCGTCACAATCATGAAAATAATTTTTTTTTTTTTTTAAGGTGTTCGTACTTCGCGGAAATTCACCTATCGCGGCTAGTCACGGAACCGAAGTCTCGCGATAAACGAGGGGTTACTGTATTCTCTACACGCTATTTCCCTGACTATATTATATCGAAAGTTTGCTTGCTGTTTGTTCTTAATATTTTTTTCAATCTTTATAATATCATATTCATATAAATTTGCACTTCCACGCTGTTATTAATATAGTAAAAATTAGCTTGTTAACAGTGCAGGTAGGGTTTATACAGTAAAGGTAAAAATAAATGTAAAATACCTATGTATATATTGTGCTCCTACTTTGCAGATTTTCAACTATCGTGGCCAGTCCCGGAACCAAACCCCCACGATAAACGAGGAAGCACTGTAAAATGAACCCTTGCTATATCACGGTTCACCTTTCGCAAATTTAGTGCACAGCGGTAATTTTTGGCGAGCTTTTTTTTTTCTGGGCATAAGCGAGAATCCACGATATGTGGAAATATTAAAATTTTCAGTATTTTCATTTTTTTTTTGAAAACTTTTTTTCATTAGTTTATTGATTAAAAAAAGAATTTCCCAGCCTAAGAATAATAAAACAGTAAAAAATAGTAAAAAAGATGGTTCACCAAATTTCAAAAATGCTTTGTCCTAAAGAGCATTTTGGTGCATGGTGAAGCTGCCTCTGCAGATACAGCTGCAGCTGAAGAATATGAATAGAACGACTTCAAGAAAATTATTGAGGAAGGCGAACATGCTCCTGAGCAAGTCTTTAACATGGATGAGACTGGGTTAATTTGGAAGAGAATGCCATCTCGCACTTTTCTCTTCAAGGAAGAAACTAAAGCCCCGGGATATAAAGCGTACAATGACCGCGTTACCCTCGTCACGTGCGGGAATGCTGCAGGCTTCATGTTAAAGCCCGGGCTTATCTACAAGTCTAAGAACCCTAGGGCTTTGAAGAACAAAAACACGAATCTGCTGCAAGTGTATTGGATGCATAACCCTAAGGCCTGGATTATGAAAAGCCTCACATCGGACTGGTTTCACCAATGCTTTATCTTCAGGTCAAACTTTATTTTGCGAAGAAGGGCCTTGAATTTAAAGTCCTTCTTTTGATGGATAATGCTGGTGGCCACACAACTGATCTCCAATATGACAGTGTTCAAGTAGAGTTCCTGCCATAGAATACATCACTGATTCAGCCTATGTATTAAGACGTTATTGGTGTGTTCAAGGCCCTCTACACATGAAATGCCAAGGCGAACCTGGTTGACTCCATGGATGCAGAAAAAGAATTCGTACTGAAGACATACTGGCGTAACTACATGATTGCCACATGCCTTCAAAATATTCAGAATCCAATCAAATAGATGAAGCCAGCCACAATCAATGCCAGCTGTAAGAAATTGTGGCCCGAAGTCATCTACAACTACAAGGAATACGCTCCTGACGAAGTCCATAACTCTGCAGTTGCGAAAGCTATGAAGTTAGAAGCATTTCTAGGAGGAGAAGGCTTTAAAGATATGACTCACGAAGACGTGAATGAACTGATCCACTTCCACTTGCAGCCTTTGACTGATGAAGACTTGGAGGAAATGACAAAATCAGCGAGCGAAGAAGGGGAAGCAGAATAACCACAGGAAACGCACGAAGAAGTCGAAGAACCTGGCATTACACTCGAACGTCTGGCAGCCATGTGATTACCTAATTGTGTTTACGGGAAAGAGCCCAAAGCTCGTATCTTCCCGTCTCCTGATCGGTTCCATTTTAGACTTAGTGATACTTATCGTACCTGTCCTTAAAACTATGGATTGAGATAGCATTAACTACCTCCTCGCTTAGCCAATTCCAATTATCAACTACTCTTACACTGAAAAAGTATTTCCTTACATCCTGCAAAGAAGTTTTCTTACGAAGCTTCAAACTATGACCTCTAGTTCTAGAGCCAGCCATATCGAAATATCGATCCCTATCCACTCTATCATAACCATGAAGGAATTTAAAGACTGTCACCATATCCCCCCTTACTCTTCTAGCTTCGAGTGATGGCAAGTCTAATTCCCTCAGCCTCTCATCATAACCGAGATTGCGTATTTCTGGCACCAGTTTCGTGGCATGTCTTTGAGCTTTTTCAAGCTTAGCTATGTGCTTTTTCAAGTGCGGATTCCAAAAGGGGGCTGCATATTCGAGTTTTGGCTTCACATATGTTACATAAATATTTCTGAACATTTCCTTGTCCATGTGCCTGAAGGCTACCCTTACATTTGATAAGAATGCATATGCTGCCCTTACTACGCCATTTATATGTATTTCTGGAGACAAATCTGCCAGTATGTTTACTCCTAGATCTCTCTCATTTTCTGTCTCTTGAAGTTGTACTCCAGCCACCGAGTAGTCAAGCTTGGGCCTTCTTGCACTTGTACCCATTCTCATTACCTTACATTTTGAGGTATTGAATTTCATTAGCCACTTTTCTGACCACTCATGCAGATTATTTAGATCCTCCTGAAGTTCTCTACCATTGTTCTCGTTTTTTACTTTCTTCACAATCTTTGCATCATCTGCAAACATATTCATGAATGAATTTACAGACTCTGGTAGGTCATTTACATATACAAGGAACAAAAGTGGCCCTAAAACTGAACCCTGTGGAACTCCACTACTAACTCTTCTCCATTCAGACACTGAGTGTCTTACTCTAACCCTCTGTTCCCTTCCTTCTAAGTAAGTTTTTATCCATTCCAAAACATTTCCACCTATTCTAGCCATTGAGTGCAGCTTCCTAATAAGTCTCCCATGTGGAACAGTGTCAAACGCTTTCTGGAAGTCTAGGAATATGCAATCTGCCCAGCCCTCTCTTTCCTGTAAGATTTGGCTTACCTCATCATAAAATTCTAATAAGTTTGTTACTGTTGATCTACCTTCTCTGAAGCCATGTTGCCTCACTGACAAAAAGTTGAAGGATTCCAAGTGAAGAGAGATATGTTTCCTTAGTAGTTTCTCCATAACTTTGCAAACTATGCTGGTCAAGGAAACTGGTCTATAGTTCAGAGCCGTATCCCTCCTTCCCTTTTTGAAGATAGGTATCACATTTGCTTGTTTCCAGCATCTTGGAATCTCCCCCGACTCCAGTGACTCCTTAAATATGATACTTAGTGCCACTGATATTGTGTTTGCGCATTTTTTAAGCACATGAGGGGATATGTCATCAGGACCTGTAGCTTTATGAACATCTAAATCCATCAGCGCTTTGCATACCTCTGTGGCTGTAAGGTTGATGTTCTCTAATACCGGCCCTTGAGCTTCTATCACTGCAATCTGAGGGGGTGGGGTATTTTCTACTGTAAATACTGACTGAAACTCCTTGTTCAATTCTTTGCAGATCTCTTCGTCCGTCTCAGTGATGCTTCCATCCGCTCTCTTTAGCCTTAAAACCTGTTCTTTTACCTTCAGTTTTCCTCTGAAAAAGCTGTGGAAAAGCTTGGGATTTTCTTTAGCCTTCCTGGTGATGTCCCTCTCATAATCTCTCTCTGCCTCTCTCCTTTTACTTAGGTAGTCATTTCTTGCTCTTTTGTAGGTTTGCCAGGCATTTATGTTTTTTCTCCTCCTATACCTTTTCCAGCATTTGTCTCTCCACTCCTTAGCTCTTTTACACCCATTATCGAACCATTTCTCTCTGGCATGAATTACACCTACTTTGGTGACAGGTATGCAGCAATCTACTATCTTCCAATATTTCTCACAAAAGATGTCATACATTTCTTGTACAGATTTGTTGTAAAATAAGGTTCTCCAGTCAATAACTGCAAAAAGCTCATTCATTTTGATGTAATCTCCTTTCGGATAGTTCCTCCTCATGTCCTCAGTGCCTCTACTCTCAGGAAGAATATCTTCAATGATATACTCCATCAACAACACACAGTGGTCACTCTTTCCAATTGGTGGTTCATACTCAATATTTTCAATATCCAACACATTATCTGTGAACACTAGATCAAGTAGTGATGGCTCATCCCCACCCCTGGCTCTTGTTGGTTCCATTACATGTTGGTGTAGGAAATTCCCTTGTACGCAATCTAGGAATCTTGCCCCGAATGAGTCCTCACCACTGTGTGGGTCAAGATTTATCCAATCTATCTCTTTATGATTAAAATCTCCCATAATCAAAATCCTACATTTTTTCTCCCGTGCCATGTTAACAACTTAGTTTATGACTTCAATAGTACCTATATGACTTTCCTCATAAATTTCAAGCCTATTTTGGTTCCTTGGTGGGTTGTATACAACAGTTATTATAATGCTCTCTGACCCAGTATTTATGCGAGCAACAAGAAATTCCCTGAACTCACTTTCTATAGCCAAGTTTATTTCTTCAACTTGAATCCTCTCACTTATGAGCAGTGCTATCCCTCCACCAGTCCTCTCAGATCTTTCAACCCTTAGTATTCTGAAGCCCTTAGGAAAAACTGTGACACTGTTTATGTCCTCACTCAACTTAGTCTCTGTAATTGCTACTATATCTGCCTTACTGTTGTAAATCCTATCTTTTAATTCTACTGCCTTACCAGCTAATCCATCAGCATTTGTGTATAACAATCTTAATGAGGCCCCATCCCTGATCTTCTGTCATTATCTTCTTTATCTCCCCTTTGTCTGGAAGTATTCTGTAACGAAAATTTTTCTTCTCTTCTTCATTTCTTTCGTCATTTAACCTTCTTGTATAAAAATGTGAAAGAACTCCAACAACTGTTGCAGGAGGATAACGATAATATGGTTCGTTCGGTGACCCTTTGCAATATTGTCGACGATGCCATGACTCCTTGCAAGACCATCTTTGCACAAAAGAAGAACAGCGACAGCAACTCCACATTACCATATTCTTCTCTCGCAAAAAGCAGCCGTAAAGCTGTAGTGCATTTGACTGTGGAGTATGTGCACGTCAGCATCACCTCATTCACGGTAAGCTTACCTATCATGTTCATATAAATTTACGCTTGTACGCTGTTATTAATAAAGTATAGGGTGGTTTCTTAACAGTGCAGGGAGGGTTTATACAAAAAAGGTAAAAATAAATGTAAAATACTTATGAATATACTGTGCTCCTACTTCGCAGATTTTCACCTATCACGGCCGGTCCCGGAACCGAACCCCCCGCGATATACGAGGGAGCACTGTAATTTTTTTTTTTTATGATTGTGACACCAGGGGGCCAAAAAATAATAAAATAAAACAGCCTTTATCGAGCCTGAGCACGAAGAATACATAAGGTTAAGAGAAACAGAGATGGAGAGTGTAATGACCTATAGGCTGTGAAGGGATTATAAAAGATGAGTAATGAATATCCAATTCTCTGCTGGGTTTTAATATACCTCTGCATTACTTTCATGATGTCTATTCTAAAAATTCTCCTTAGATCTTATTATTATAATTATTATTATTATTATTATTATTGGCGACAATAATTTTCCTTTGATGATGATTGTGGAGATTATTATTATTATTATTATTATTATTATTATTATTATTATTATTATTATTATTATTATTACGAATTTGTCATTGAACCATTATTTTTACAATAAAGATATTCTCTCTCTCTCTCCTCTCTCTCTCTCTCGTCAACGGCTTTCCCCATTTATTGTCATCATCTTTCATTTCCTATTTCTCATATTTATTATAGGTATTTTATATTAAATACATCGCTCATTCGGCATAAGAAAAATCATGTAATGACCACATGGACAATTATAATTGCGAAGAACTCTCTGTTTACACAAAGTAATCAACTTTATCCTGACACGGTAAAAGATTGAATGGCAGAAAGCCTACCAAAGCATATTTCGCTATCGAATTGGGAGCTATACATACACTATGCATAAGAATACTTATACATAATATAAATGAATACGTATTCATATGCCTAAATTTAATATAATTGAATGAGTATACATACAATGTCTGTAAATCTATATACATGCTCTTAAACTACAATAAACAAAACTATCATGCAAAATAACACTTACATAATGTACGTAGAAATAAACTGTCTTGAAATACATTCAAGACATGAGATATCTACTTATGTACAACATTCAATTCAATTCAAAATTTTATTGACATAATAGGCAATTACATCAAATGGAGTTTGTTAGCAAGCTGGTTGTATACGATCGGCATCATACGGTGTATGTGTGTATGTTTGTATGTACGTGTGTTTGTGTGTGTGTGTGCCCCACTTAACCGATTTCCGTTCCATTCTACAGAAGTTTCTCTCTCTCTCTCTCTCTCTCTCTCTCTCTCTCTCTCTCTCTCTCTCTCTCTCTGTCTGCTAGCTCCTGTGGCCTTATTATCGCCCCAGAAAAAAGCAGGATTTTTACTTCACGCAACTGCAGAGCACTGCCCGCATTCACCATGGGTGGTAATGTCATCCCTCAATGCACACAGTACACGTATTTAGGTGCACCAGTCCGGATCACCCCAGCTATACCTGCACATCAACGAATTCATCCCTTTGTGAAGAGCCTTCTTGACCGTCTGGAGCCCCGCTTTGCCCCTATCAAGTGGCTTGCCAACAATTCTGCAGGAGTCTCCATTCCAGTGGTGAGGACCCTCTACATCCTACTACTTTGGTCAGTGGTCGACTATCTGTCCCCTGCCTTGTGTCAACTTCCTAGACCAGCTCTCGAACCACTTGAATAGTTCCAGAATCAAGTCATAAGATATATCTTTGGATGCTCTCTCTCTACCTGTATTGTGAGTATGCAGTTGGAGCGCAACTTGCCCCCTCTTGTGGAGAGGATTTATGCCAATGTGTCCTATTTTACTATTAAGTGTCTTCACTACCCCCTTCTTGCTCTGTACTTCTCTGCTGTCATGAGGACGTCCCTGGATCCGGACGCACCCAGGCTCCCACTTCGAGCAGGAGGTCATAACCTTATCAGGGTGGTGAGTGACATTCCCCGTGGCCTTGACATCGACCTGCCTGTGCAGGCGGCTGTCCCAGATTTACCACCCTGGCGTGTCCCCCTCCCCGCTGTCACATATACACCGACCTCGAAGGATGTCTATCCTCCCCTGCAGAGACAGTTAGCTCTGGAGACTATCGCTGACGTGTCCACGTCTGTCCCTGAAGCACACCACGTCTATGTTGATGGTTCTGTGCAAGCAGATGGGAGGGCGGCATGTGCTGTGTTTTCCCCTATCATGGAGCCGCCTATGCCGGCTGATTCATGGATTGGCCGTAGACTACCCAACTCGTCGAGCTCCACCTACTGTGAACTGAATGCCATCTTGGATGCTGTGACTCTCCTTGTTTGACGACGAGTGAATGGGGTAATAATTTGTGTCTCCCAATCAGCCCTATGTTCCCTATCCTCGCCAAGACCCATCTGTGGCCGTGCTGCGGGAGATATACTATGTTGCCTCGCTGCCGCTTGGGATGCTTCTCTTGTTGTGTCGTTTGTATGGACGCCCTCTGACATTGGGCTGACTGGCAACGACACAGCGGATCGTCTTGCCAAGGCAGCCTGTATGCTGGATGGGCATGCTGTGGATGCTGAGCCCTCCCTCCGATGCCTACGTAACGTCATCTACTCAGCTGGGTTTGCCATGATGGTACGGCGCAGGGACGCGGAGAGGGCCAACAGTGTGTCCATACAGCACCATGATCACTTTCTTCACAGTCGCGGCTTAATGGTGCGGAAAAACAATGTAGTTAATGCTCGGCTCAGAATGGGGTATCGGCCTTTATGGCAGGTCTCCCAGACTCTAGATATGCCACAGTACACCTCCTGTACATTATGCGACCATCCTAATGCTAACACTCTTGACCACTATTGTCTTCAGTGCCCCACAGTGAGAGATGTTTTACCACGAGGTCAGAACTTAATACAGATCTGCTCGTATTTACTTAATGATGACAACCTTGATGTTATTCTTGCTCGTTATCCTCACTTTGGTGGCCATTAATTATATTGTATTGTCTATACCATTATATATTTTCTTTGTATCTTGCTGTATAATTCTGTTTGGTTTTTGTTTGTAATGTGTTTGTGTGTTCTGTGTTTCTCTGAGCTTTACTTTTGTATATAATGTACTTTGTTATTCTTACTCGTTATCCTCACTTTGGTGGGCATTAATTATATTGTCACGTATATAATATTATATATTTTCTTTGTATGTTACTGTATAATTCTGTTTTGTTTTGTTTGTAATGTGTTTGTGTGTTCTGTGCTTCTCTGAGCTTTACTTTTGTATATAATGTACTCTGTGCTGCCATACTGTAAGTTGTGTGTTAGTATGCAGCAATGTTTTATCAATGTGTACACCTCCCTGTAAACTATGTTCTATTCTTGGTTGTGTATCCATTTGAAGCATTATGTTGCTATTGATTTTGTACGTGTTCATGCAATATCTGACGCCTTGGCGCAAGATATTAATAAAACAAAATAATCTCTCTCTCTCTCTCTGTCAACATCTTTCCCCATTTATTGTCTTCATCTTTTATTTCCTCTTTCTCATTTGATTTCTTCTTCTTCCCCTGTTTCTTTCTTCTCTACTTTGATGGCAAATGGATGCATCCTTTTAAAATTCAATCAGGAAATGAAGAAAGAGAGTGAATTTAAAATGGAGGGAAGTTTATTATATCTCTCTTAACGTAAATAGTGTCAGCTGAGAGAACAAGAAAATGCATACAATTCGTTCAAAGAAAACATATATCGTACTGTACATGGGAAAGTTAAATGAAATATATATATTCTCTACACGGCATTTCCCTAACTATATCGAAAGTTTGTTTACTGTTTGTTCTTAATGCTTTTTTTCAATCTTTATAAAATCACGTTCATATAAAATACGCTTCCACACTCTTATTAATATAGTAAAGGTTGGTTTGTTAACAGTGCAGGGAGGGTTTATACAGTAAAGGTAAATATAAATGTAAAATACCTATATATATATTGTGCTCCTACTTCGGGGATTTTCACCTATCGCGGCCATTCCCGGAACCGGACCCCCACGATAAACAAGGAAGCACTGTACAATGAACCCTCGCTATAACGTGGTTCACCTTTCACGAATTCAGTGCTTCGCTGTTTTTCTTGGCGAGCTTTTTTTTTTCTGGGTATATGCGAGAATCCACGATATGTGGAAATATTAAAATTTTCAGTATTTTCATTATTTTATGTAAAAAAATTCATTTTTCATTATTTTATTGATAAAAAAAAATATTTCCCGGCCTAAAAATAATAAAACAGTAAAAAACATAATTTTCAACATGTAGGTCTGCACCATAGAAAGTAAGATACCAGTATCGGCGTTTCGGAAAACGCAAAGGGTCGCACCTACGTGAGCTAGTACAATGTTCCTTCGATTATCGCGAAGGTTCGGTTCTTAACCCGGCGCGAGACAGGAATTTTCGAGAAGTAGGATCGCCCTATATGTACATAGAATTTTTAATTCATTTTTACGTTTACACTGTATAAACTGTATAAACCCTCCCTGTACTGTTAACAAACCACCCTTTACTTCATAAATAACAGCATGCAAGCGTAAATTTATATGTAAGTGATAGATAAACTTACAGTGAATGATGTGGTAATGATATGACATACTCATGTACATAGGTATTTTACAATTATTTTTACAATTACTGTAGAAACCCTCCCTGCACTATTAAAAGACCACCCTTTACTTTATAAATAACAGCATGCAATGTAAATTTATATGTACGTGATAGGCAAACTTACCGTGAATGAAGTGGTAATGATGTTTGTTGACCCCAGAGGAAATTATTCCGAAGCCAATAACAGCTTTACGGCTGCTTTTTTGGGGAAAAGAACATGGTAATGGGGAGTTGCTGTCGCTGTTTCTTCTTTTGTTGGAAGATGGTCTGGTAAGGAATCATGGCATCGTCGAGAATATTACAGAAGGTCACTGAACGAACCATATTATCGTCATGTTCCTACGAGAGTTTTTGGACTGCTTTCACATGTTCATATATGGCTGCCAGACGTTCGAGTGTAAGGCCATGTTTTTCAATTTCTTCGTGCGTTTCCTGAAGTTCTTCTTCCTCTTCTTTGCTCGCGGATTTTGTCATTTCTTCCAAGTCTTCATCATTCAAAGGCTGCGTGTGGCAGTCAATTAGTTCATTCACGTCTTCGTGAGTCATATCTTTAAAGCCTTCTCCTCCTAGCAATGCAGCCACCTTCACAGCTTTCGCAACTGCCGAGTTATGGACTTCGTCAGGAGCAAATCCCTTATAGTCGTGGATGACTTCGAGCCACAATTTCTTCCAGCTGGCATTGATTGTGGCCGACTCCAACTCTTTGATTGCATTCTGAATATTTTGAAGGCATGTGACAATCGTGTAATTACGCCAGTACGTCTTCATTGAGAATTCTTTGTCCGTATCCATGGATTCAACCAGGTTTGCCAGGGTATTTCGTGAGAAGAGGGCCTTGAACGCACAAGTAACGCCTTGATCCATAGGCTGAATCAGTGACGTCGCATTCGGAGGCAGGAACTCTACTTGAACACCGTCATATTCGAGTTTAGTTGCGTGGCCACCAGCATTATCCATCAAAAGAAGGACTTTAATTTCAAGGCCTTTTTCCGCAAGAAAAAGTTTGACCTGAGGGATAAAGCATTGGTGAAACCAGTCCGATGTGAGGTTTTTCGTGATCCAGGCCTTAGGGTTATGCATCCAATACACTGGCAGCAGATTCTTGTTTTTAATCTTCAAAGCCCTAGGGTTCTTTGACTTGTAGATAAGCCCGGGCTTTAACATGAGCAGCATTCCCGCACATGATGAGGGTAACGTGATCTTTGTGCGCTTTAAATCCCGGGGCTTTAGCTTCTTCCTTGAAGAGAAAAGTGCGAGATGGCATTCTCTTCCAAAATAGCCCAGTCTCATCCATGTTGAAGACTTGCTCAGGAACATATTCCCCTTCGGCGATAATTTTCTTGAAGTCGTTGTTCACGTAATTTTCTGCGGCAGCTGCATCTGCAGAGGCAGCTTCTCCATAAATCGAAACGCTTTTTAGGCTATAGCGTTTTTGAAATTTGGCGAACCATCTCTTGCTATCAATGAACGATTGTACTCTCGGTGGAGAATCGCAGGAGGGTCCTGGTTGTCGACGGGTTCGTTTGTAGCGAATGTCGCGCACAGCTTCTTCGCCTTTGTTTGTATGATAATGCTGTCTAAGCTGATGTTTTTCTTTCTGCAATCAGCAATCCACAAGGCCAAAGCAGCTCCCATCCGCACTATTACCTTATTGCGGGATGTTACGACCCTCTTCGCTGATTTAATAAAAGAAATAGTCGCTGTTTTCCTTATCTTTGCCTCATCCTTTTTTATGTAGCGAACAGTAAATTCATTAAGGCCAAAATAGCGGCCGACATCCGTAGACCTTTTTCCTTCTTTCAGCATATATAAGAGTTTCACCTTAACTGTTATGGTTAAAATCCTCCTTTACCGCTTAGGCTGACTACCAGAAGCCTTAGAAGATGAAGGATGCTTGGGAGGCATTGCAAAGGTTAAAATACACGAGAAAAAAAATCACAAGCAAAACGTATTAATAAGCACAACATGAACGGTGCACGCGTGAATTAGATTGAACGAGTGAGGCGAGACAATGGAAGATGGTGGGAGAACCAAACTTCATTGAAAAAGCCAATCAGACCCCATGATACAGAACATACAGAAAAACAATTCTGTGATTCGTCGTCTCCCAGCATTTCAGCCAATAGCATTCCATGAACTATCTCACGTAGGTGCGAGACTTTGCGTTTTCCGAAACGCTGATGTATCGTATTTTACATGGTGCAATACTGTTAGTATTTATGTTTTTTACTATTTTTTACTGTTTTATTATTCTTAGGCTAAGAAATAAGTTTTTTTATCAATAAAATCATGAAACTACTGGAAATTTTAATATATGCTAGCTCACGCAGGTGCGACCCCAATACATTGTACGCTATCGGACACTATTTCACATGATGCAATACCGTGAGTTATATGTTTAAATTTGTTTCTTACTATTTTTTACTGTTTTATTACTCTTAGGCTAGGAAATACTTGTTTTATCAATAAAATAATGAAAATTTCAATATGTACTAGCTCACGTAGGTGCGACCCTTTTCGTTTTCCGAAACGATGATACCGGTATCATATTTTACATGGTGCAATACTGTTAGAATCTATGTTTTTTACTATTTTTTACTGTTTTATTATTCTTAGGCTAAGAAATACGTTTTTTTATCAATAAAATCATGAAACTACCGGAAATTTTAATATATGCTAGCTCACGTAGGTGTGGCCCTTTGCGTTTTCCGAAACGCAGATACCGTTATCGTGCTTTCTATGGTGCAGAGCTACATGTTCAAATTTATGTTTTTTTTACTATTTCTTACTGTTTTATTATTTGTAGGCTGGGAAAAATCTTTTTTTTTTCTCAATAAAATAATGAATTTTTTTTTTTCAATAAAAAAAATGAAAATACTGAACATTTTTATTTTCTTAATATTTTAATATTTTTGCATATACCAAAAAAATAAATTGCCCAAAAAAATTGCGATACAGTGAATTTGCGAGCTAAGAATCGCGATAGAGCGAAGGATTACTGTACATTTTAAAATTTCCAGTACTTTCATTATTTTATTGATAACAAAAAGTATTACCTAACCTAAGAATAATAAAACAGTAAAATATAGTAAAAAACATAAATTTAAACGCGTAATCACAGTACTGCACCATGTTAAATACGATACCAGTATTGGCATTTCGGAAAACGAAAAGGATCGCACCTGCGTGAGATAGTACATATTAAAATTTACAGTATTTTCATTATTTTCTTGATAAAAAAAGTATTTCCTAGCCTCAGAATAAAACAGTAAAAAATCTTTAAAAACATAAATTTTAGTATGTATCTCACAGTATTGCACCATGTAAAATACTGTACGATAGCGTACACTGTATTGGCGTCTTGAAAAACGCACAGGGTCGCACCTACCTGAGATAGAACACGGGATGTATTGGCTGATGGGTGGAAGATGACAAATCACAGAATTATTTTTCTGTATGTTCTGCATCATGGGGCTGATTGGCTTAATGATTGAAGCTTGATTCTCCCAGCATCTTTCATTGTCTCGCCTAATCTGTTCAGTCAACTCACGTGTGCACCGTTCTCATTGTGCTTACGTTATACTTGTGATTATGTGAAACTTTCGTATTTCAAAATCTGCAATACCTCCTATGCGTCCTTCGTCTTCAACGGATTCAGGGAGTAAGCCTAAGCGGCAAAGAAGATGTTGACCATAACAGAAAAGGTAAAACTGTTAGATATGCTGAAGGAAGGAAGAAGGTTCGCGCATGTCGGCCGCCATTTCAGCATCAACGAATCTACTGTTCGATACAAGGACCAGGCAAATATCAGGAGAACAACGACTATTTCTTATAGTAAAACATCGAAGAGGGTCGACGTTATACTTGTGATTATGTGAAACTTTCGTATTTCAAAACCTGCAATGCCTCATAAGCGTCCTTCATCTTCAACGGATTCAGGGAGTAAGCCTAAGCGGCAAAGAAGATGTTGACCATAACAGAAAAGGTAAAACTGTTAGATATGCTGAAGGAAGGAAGAAGGTTCGCGCATGTCGGCCGCCATTTCAGCATCAACGAAGCTACTGTTCGATACAAGGACCAGGCAAATATCATGAAAACAGCGACTATTTTTTATAGTAAAACATCGAAGAGGATCGTAACACCCCACAATAAGATAAAAGTGTGAATGGAATCTGCTTAGACCCTGTGGATTGCTGATTGCAGGAAGAGGAACATCAGCTTAGACACAAATATGATACAAACAAAGGCGAAAAAGCTGTATGAGACATTTGCTGCAAATGAACCTGATGACGACAATGGCGACCGTGAGGAGGAGGAGAAAGAAGAAGATATCGACGACCCACAACCAGGACCCTCCAGCGATTCTCCACCGAGGAAACAATCGTTCGTTGCAAGCAAGGTATGGTTTGCCAAATTTCAAAAACGATTTGGCCTAAAGAGCGTTTCAGTGCATGGTGAAGCTGCCTCTGCAGATACAGCTGCAGCTGAAGAATATGTAAAGAATGACTTCAAGAAAATTATTGAGGAAGGCAAATATGCTCCTGAGCAAGTCTTTAACATGGATGAGACTGGGTTATTTTGGAAGAGAATGCCATCTCGCACTTTTCTCTTCAAGGAAGAAGCTAAAGCCCTGGGATTTAAAGAGCACAAAGACCGTGTTACCCTCGTCATGTGTGGGAATGCTGCAGGCTTCATGTTAAAGCCCGGGCTTATCTACAAGTCTAAGAACCCTAGGGCTTTGAAGAACAAAAACAAGAATCTGCTGCCAGTGTATTGGATGCATAAACCTAAGGCATGGATCATGAAAAGCCTCACATCAGACTGGTTTCACCAATGCTTTATCCCTCATGTCAGGTTTATCTTGCAGAGAAGGGCCTTGAATCTGAAGTCCTTCATTTGATGGATAATGCTGGTGGCCACCCAACTGATCTCCAATATGACAGTGTTCAAGTAGAGTTCATGCCACAGAATACAACATCACTGATTCAGCGTATGGATCAAGGTGTTATTCGTGCGTTCAAGGCCCTCTACACACGAAATGCCCTAGCGAACCTGGTAGACTCCATGGATGCTGACAAAAAATTTGCACTGAAGACGCACTGGCGTAACTACACGATTGCTACATGCCTTCAAAATATTCAGAATGCAAACAAAGAGATGATACCAGCGACAATCAAAGCCAGTTGGAAAATATTGTGGCCTGAAGTCATCTACGACTACAAGGGATTCGCTCCTGACGAAGTCCATAACTCGGCAGTTGCGAAAGCTATGAAGTTGGCAGCATTTCTACGAGGCGAAGGCTTTCAAGATATGACTCACGAAGACGTGAATGAACTGATCCACTTCCACACGCAGCCTTTGACTGATGAAATCTTGGAGGAAATGACAAAATCAGCGAAGAAGAAGAGAAAGAAGAACAACCAGAGGAAATGCACGAAGAAGTCGAAGAACCTGGCTTTACACTTGAACGTCTGGCAGCCATGAATAAACATGTGAAAGAACTCCAACAACCGTCACAGGAGCATAACGATAACATTGTTCGTTCGGTGACCTTCTGCAATATTATCAATGATGCCCTGACTCCTAACAAGATTATCTTCGCAAAAAAGAGGAAACAGCGACAGAAACTCCCCATTACCATGTTCTTCTCTCACAAAAGGCAGCCGTAAAGCTGTCATTGGCTGTGGAGCATTTGACTGTGAGTATGTGCACGTCATCATCATCTCATTCAAAGTAAGCTTACCTATCACGTTCATATAAATTTACGCTTGTACACTGTTATTAATAAAGAATAGGATGCTTTGTCAACTGTGCAGGGAGGGTTTATACAGAAAAGGAAAAAATAAATATAA